>SOPF01028441.1:275792-296275 GCA_012979155.1 Hypericum perforatum
TAACGTGATCGGACCTCGACCAGCGACTCATCAACAACGTTGCGGGACTTCGCTTCAAAAATAGGTCCCTTAATTTTGCTTAATTTGAGTTTTAATTAAGCTTAATTAATCTTGTAATTCTGTGTTAATTACATGCGAAAACCAACACATACAAATTTTCATACTTGGTGGATTCACTGCTTGTCCTTTTCTCCAACAGTTTTCATTCAAAGTTCTCGAAATTTAGGCAGACAAAAAGGATATTACATAAAGCCTTCTTGATGCATTAATTAAAATAGGATACCGATGTACCGTGCGTTTATGTCTCAATGTTTGTTGACGAGAAGGAACTTGGAGGTGGAAATTTAATTACTGCTTCGCTTCGCGTAGAAGTTTGGAAATATAGCAGAATTTGAAAACGAATTTAATGCTATTTTAATTACGATTATATATTTTTCATTAAAATTAGAAAACCATTATCTTAAAAAATAAAATTACATGATTAAGTAAAACTTCTATATATAGATTTTCTCTAAATTGGTAATCTCTATAAATGGATAAAAAAAATTAATTATGAATTAATAATATCAATGTAAAAATGTAATAATCACTCTATTATAACAATTAATTTTTTTTTCAAAACAATTAGTGATAAATCTAGGTCATAATTTTAGCATAAAGTAATATTATTTTATAAATACATATATTTTTATACACTTTATAAAAGACATATTTTGGGTTAGACTTTATATTATTTAACAAAATTTTACATTATCATTCATCTTCTCAATTATTTTTAAATTTTTTTGTGATAGTCAATTTGTTGTAAGAAAATATTTCAAACGAATATGAGGTTATTATAAGATAAATGTTATATAATTTAAATGTAAACAAAGTAAATTTTTATTATATGTATATTTATTATTCAACATTTTAATTTTTTTAATTTTTTTGGGAAAAAGTTTAATTGTCTTTATCTCATAAATTTTATAAACAATATTTTCCTATCCTATAAATTTTACTTCAAAGACATTTTAATATATTTGAATAAAAAATGTGAAATTAAAACTTATCAAATCTCGCCGACGAGAGTTTTCTTGCAGGCACAAGCCAGATGTTCGCGAAACTGAACCAAAACATGACAGCTCATAAATGACTATATTAGAAAAAATCAAGATCATTTTGGTAGTTTTTAAGCCATACCAAATTGTCAAACTATTATTGTCACCTCTTTTAGGCACGTTATTCCTCCCGGCAACATCTTCTTGTCTCCTTATAATTTCATGCGGTTATTTTATACGAATGCAAATATTTGAATTATTTATTTTTGAAATAAAGTCAAAGAGAGAAAAGTCATTGCATAGAAATTTTAAAAAATTGTCGCATAACTAGGGATTTATCAAATGATACAATTTTTTTTGAAGGAAAAACATTCATTAATAAGGATCAACGTCATACAAAAGGAGCTGTGCAAGCTCAAAAGGAGGATTGTCTACGAGATCCTCAAGATCTAAATGAAAGGTAACTGCCTTAGCAACCCAATCAGCCACCCGATTGGCGTTTCTTGGGATGTAGACAAGCTTACAAACATGTAGACTTAAAATTAAGGACTGAATGTGTAGCGCTTTGTTCTCTACGTTCCAGTCAATGGAGATGGAAATGTTGGTGAGGAAATCAACGACCAATTTGCAATCCGACTCGATCACGGAATGAACAAAAGGGTAGCTCTGCTTGAGTAAATAAGCAGCCTCACCGATGGCGGAAAAAAGGGTAGCTCTGCTTGAGTAAATAAGAGGCAAACTTCCCGTTTCCTAAAATTGATGATCTTCCCCTGGTGATCGCGTGTTGGAGGGACCCTTATAGCATGTTCCTGGCTGATTCCACGAAACATTTCACCGAGTAACTGATCCTTCAATAGAAAGTGGGTTACTCATATTTCATGGTGGTATGGTAATATTTACACTATTCTTTCCACAACACTTTAAAGGGAGAAAATGAGCATGGAGAACCCCACCATAAGTTGATGCCATGACACATTTATGCTGATGTATGTTGATGTATGTGCCACCTAATTGATGATGTTTACAAATAATTTAATAAAAGGATTTGATAATATATAAATGAATTGATTCAATTTGAGTATTATAATTTGGAACCGTTATTTTGACAACATCGATGTTGGCTATCACATTTTGCCATAAGAGAAGGAATATCATTCCATTAAATAGTACGTATATATTACGGTGTTTAAAAAAAATTACTTTTCAAAAAACCGTATTTGCCTTATATCCCTTATCAGATTATGTCTCGGTGTCGCGACCCAAAACCGGGTCGGTGGCACGGTGCTGGATCACGCTCCCCAAACCGAGGAACCGTGATACAACTAGCCTGAGACATATGTATGCAAACCATAATCGCGAAAATGTAACTCATTAAAGAAGCAAAAACATAATTATATAAATATACATTACAAGTATTCTTACAAAATTCTAAAGTCTAAACACAAGGTCCTACAATATGCATAACAGAGCGACTCGTCTAAGATCACAAAAGGAGTACCATCCGAAAAGTTTGAGAAACCTGGAAGAAGACGACGGTTTTACACGAAGAACAAACCAAACTCTTCGGAAGCCAAAGTAGAACTTCTAGTTCTCGTCACTTAAGGAGGGAGGGGATAAGTACTTGGAAGTACTTAGTAGAAGATATTAAAAATAACCTACAATTAGCCAATCAACCACATGAAAAGACTCAAATTCATGCATTGACAAATGATACCAAATAATACTTAGCACTTCACAAGTAATTCAATTTAAATAATGAAGAACTCATAAATCATATAAACAGACACGTTCCAATTCGAAAAGGCATCGCGAATGCCAAACAAATGGATGGACTTCGGATAGGTCTAGAAAGTGTCACTCCCTCTCATAACACGAGGATACTATATCTTATAGCATTTTTATAATCAAACTCTGGCTACCAAACATATCGTATCAAATCTAATGTATCCTCAAAATATGTGCACATGTGCCAACATCTTCGGTTGGCACAGGTAGATCCCATCGTCTGTCATCACACAAATCCACTCACATATATCATACACAAACTCATAATCACTAACTAATACCTGATAATTCCAAAGACTCATAAATGCCAAAACAAGCAAAACTTTCCAAAACATATCAAAAGACTCTCATTATACAAGCTCACATAGCAATTTAACGATTCAAAGCATAATTACAAGATCATAACAAACAATGTTAGCCAAGGTAATGGTTAAGGTTAATATCCACATACCTAACCCAAGTTGCACAAATACACCAAAAGGTCTGTACTTCACGATCCGCGTTGCTCAATTTCCAAAGTGTGATCAACTAAACAATAAGAACAACCTTCTATCAAACATCATTCTCTCAATACAAGGAAAATGGCAAAAATTATACCTAAGTCCCCAATATCAAACTCCTTCACAAGTTCTCTAAAATATGCACAAAGGTCTTCAAATCCAACACCAAATTCTAACTCATCATACACCCTCCTCATAACATCAACCAAACCTCATTAACCACATATGCTCTTCAACAAGGTCATACCAAAAATTCTCTAAAATATACACAATAACCCTCCAAACTCATCATCAAAGCATAGTCCAACATCTATCATCATCAGATTTCCCATTCACAACCTTAACTCAACACAAGCACCTAACCTAGGTCTTCCATAATATGCTCCAAAATCTCACATAAACACTTCTTCTTCATGGAAAAGAAAAGACCTTACACAAGCTAAGCTAAAATCATACCAAAATACTTACTTAAGCTTCCAAGTTGCAAAGATCTTCCTCTTTTCCTTCTTCTCCTTTTTCCCACATTTTTCCTCTTCTCCTAAACTCTCTCTTTCACTTTTAATAGATGAGCACAAGTGACCCACTCACAAAATCTCCTAGATATTTATCCCAAAAACTTACCAAAAATGGTAAAAATACCCATAAGCCACTTGTCTCCCTTTTTCCTCTTTGGTCCTCAACCTTTCAAGTTATTCTCAAACACTCCTAACTTCTACTTAAGTTCTAATAAGTCATTAAATCAATTCTCAATCCAGAATTTCTATGTGACTCACTATTTCATAAATTCTCCCAAAATCAACAAAAATCATACCTATACATGAGCACTTACAACTTTCCCATGATCCCATCATATAAATCCATAAATGTCAAAACTAAAATAACAAGGGAAAAGTCCTCCTAGGACCCTTGTGGTTTGGCCCATTCCAAGATAGGTCCTTGAGGTTTAAAACGGCGATAACCGGTCCTTGTGCTTCCAATTTTCACATCTGAGTCCTCCCGATCTGGTTCGATTCGAAAATCCAAAGTTCAATCTCGCAATTTCGATGACGAAAATGTTGATTATCGACTCCAGGTGACTCACCAAAGTGTCTCTGACATGTAGATACCAATTTCACATGTTTTTATCACCTGAATTGCGAGATTGAATTTTGGATTTTCGAATCGAACCGGATCGGGAGGACTCAGATGTGAAAATTAGAAGCACGGGGACTGGTTATCGCCTTTTTAAACCTCAGGGACCTATCTGAGAATGGGTCAAACCACAAGGGCCCTAGGAGGACTTTTCCCAAATAACAAAGTTGTAGTCCTAGATGTTAGGAATCCCCTGGAATTGGAATCACTTAAATCGAAGATTGTGTGAGGAAGTTATGGATTTTTGAAGTAAAGGGCATGCAGCTCAGCGTCCGCTGGCACCCCCCAGCATCTGCTCGCAAATTCTCTGAACTCCCCAAGCGTACACTACCCTCCCTCAGCATACACTTGGGTCCTCGGTCCAAATTTTGTAAAACTCAAATCAGCAAAGTCGTAGATCAAGGTTTTGCAGATCTACTTGTCTTAGAATTGCTCAATTTGGAGTTCTTACGGGAAAGTTATGATTTTTCTATCAAAAGTCAATGAACTAAGCTAATCATCCCTAAACCAACCAAAATTCACACAAAACTCACAAATAAAAAGCTTAAATCACAAAACTTAATTCACAAAAATTATAGACTAATGTGTTACGGACTTATTCGACTTAGAATTATCTAAATCGGAGTTCACACAAAAACGTTATACCTAATCCATCCACAGGTCAACAAATTAAGCTAAACAGTTCTAAAAACCGACCAAAACAAAATAACCAAAGGTCGGACCTAGCGACCACAACCAAGAAAAAATTTGCGAGGGTCATAATAATCTCCCCTCCTTATAAAATTTGGTCCCCCAATTTGCTTAAAGAAAAATGACTTACTGTTATTCGAAAAGATGAGGAAACCTTATCTTCACCTTTTCCTCCATTTCTCAAGTCACTTTGGCAAATGAGCCATTATCCCACATAATCTTGATCATTGGAAGCTCTCTATTCCGGAGCTTCTTGACCTCACGATCTAAAATCTTTACCGGATTCTCTTGATATGTCATATTACCACTAATCTCCACTACTTGCAATTTCAACATATGCGTAAGATCATGCAAATATCGCCTAAGCATGGAGATATGGAAAACTGGATAAACATGCAACATAGATGGTGGCAAAGCCAACCGATAAGCAACTGGTCTGACTCTTTCTAGAATCTCGAATAGACCAACATATCGAGGACTTAGCTTTCCTCTTCTTCTGAATCTCATTGTTCCCTTCAAGGGCAACACTTTAAAGGAAAACTTGTCATCCCACTTCAAACTCGATGTCTTTCCACCTCTTATCTACATAAGATTTTTGTCGACTTTGAGCTATCTCTAATCGTTATCGAATCAATTGAATCTTCTCATTAGTCTCTCGTACCAAATCATTTCTCAAAAGTTGTTTTTCAATAACTTCGTTCGAACATAACAGTGATCTGTACTTTCTCCCGTACAAAGCTTCATATGGAGCCATCTCAATGCTCGACTGGTAGTTGTTGTTGTATGCAAATTCCATCAAACGTAGATAATGATCCTAACTCCCTCCGAAATCAATAGTGCATGTTTGCATCATATCCTCCATTATCTGAATAACCCATTCATATTGACCATGTGTTTAAGGATGAAAGGTCGTACTCAAATCCAATCGAGTTCCCATAGCCTCCTGAAATTTCCTCCAGAATCATAGTGTAAAATGCATTCCATGATCGGAGACGATCAAAATTGGTGCACCATGTAGCTGAACAATCTCATCAACAAAAATCTGAGCCAGCCTACTTGCACCGTAGGTGATCTTTATCGACAAAAAATGTGCAGACTTGGTCAATTTATCCACAATGACCCATACGTTGTCATAACCTCGAGAGATTATCGAAAGTCTAACCAACAAGTCCATTGTTATCTGTTCCCACTTCCACATCGAAATCTCAAAAGGTTGCAACATTCCCAAAGGTCGTTGATGTTCTGCTTTCACTTGCTGACAAGTCAGACACTTGGAGACAAAAGTTATAATGTCTCGCTTCATGCCTTTCCACCAATAGTTCTCGCTCAAATCATGATACATCTTCGTAGACCCCAGGTGCATACTATATACTGCTTTATTCTTTTCTCAAATCTTCAACATCTAGAACAACTAATCGAAAACCATAATACAACACATCATCATCAAGTTGAAACTTATGCAACATACCTAGTTCAACTTTTCTTATCATCTGGATCACCTCCGGATCTTCTCTTTGCAAATTGATGACTCGTCCTTGCAAGATGGATCTCAAATGCATCTCAGCCAAAAATCTTGGCTGAACTACCAATTTCCGACTCAAAGCATTGGCTACCACATTTGCCTTTCTCGGATGATAGTTGATGGTGTAATCATAATCCTTGAGCAACTTCATCCATCTTCTCTGTCTGAAATTCAAATCTCGTTGCTCGAAGATATACTTGAGACTTTTATGATCTGTGAAGATTTCAAACTTCTTGCCATACAGATAGTGCCTCCAAATCTTCAAGGTAAACACAACTGCTGCCAATTCCAGATCATACACCAAATAATTTTCTTCGTGCTTCTTCAACTATTTAGAAGCATATGCGATGACATTCTTGTGCTGCATTAGAACACACCCCAATCTGACTCTTGACGCATCGCAGTAAACTAAATATCCACCCGTACCCGAAGGGAGGACTAACATAGGCACATGCTTCAACTGATCCTTTAGCTCTCTGAAGCTTTCTTCATACTTCTTTGACCACTTATATTTCACATTCTTTTGAGTTAACCGGGTTAACGGTGATGCCAAAGTAGAGAAGTCTTCGACAAACCGTCGATAATAACCCATTAAACCCAAAAAGCTACGTATCTCAGTCACATTTGTCAGAGTAGGCTAGCTTATCATAGCTTCTATCTTCTTGGAATCTACCAAAACTCTATCATTGGACACCATATGCCCTAGAAAAGCTACACTCTGCAGCCAAAACTTCCACTTTGAGAGCTTAGCATAAAGGTTCTTCTCTCACAACTTTTGTAGCACTAGTTTGAGATATTTTTCATGTTCTTCTCGACTCGTAGAGTACACTAAGATGTAATCAATGAACACGACAACAAATTGATCTAGAAAAGTCTTGAATGTCCAATTCATCATGTCCATGAATGCAGCCAGAGCATTCATCAAACCAAATGCCAGGACCAAAAACTCGTAATATCCACACTAAGTCCTGAATGCCGTCTTTGGAATATCAGACTCCCTTATCTATAATTGGTAGTACCCTAATCGCAAATTAATCTTAGAACACCACTTAGCTCCCCGAAGTTGATCAAATAGATCATCAATCCTAGGAAGTGGATACCGATTCTGAATGGTCATCTTGTTCAACTTTCAGTAATCTATGCACAACCATAAGGTTCCATCCTTCTTCCTCCCAAATAAAACTGGTGCTCCCTACGGAGACACACTAGGCTGAACATAGCCTTTATCCAACAAATCCTGCAATTGCTCTCTTAGCTCTTTCATCTCAGTCAGATCCATATGATACGGCAGTATAGAGATTGGCTCAGTGTCCGATTCTAGCTCAATGTAGAATTCAATCTCTCTTACTAGAGGTAATCCTGGCAAATCCTCGGAAAATATATCCGGATATTCCCTAACTACTAGAATATCAATCACTGACATCACTTCCTTCTCAATCTTCTTAACCCAAGCTAGGTAACTCACACATCCTTTTTCAAGAAATTTACTAGCCTTAAGGTAAGAGATCAACTTTGCTGTTGTCACCTTCCGCTCACCCTGAAACTCAAATTCCAACCTCCTAACGGACGGAAAGCAACTTACTTCTCAAAGCAATCCAGCACTGCATGATAAGTGGATAACACATCCATCCCCACTATCATGTCAAAATCTTCCATATCTAACACATAAAAAATGGTCAATAACTCATGTCCACTGATTGAGATGACATATGATCTAACAACCTCACCAACATTCACATAACTACTTGAAGGCGTAGTAACAATCATAGGTTTATTTAAGCACATAGGCAAAACATCCAATAATTACACATAGCAGGATGATATAAAAGAGTGTGTAGATCCTGAATCAAATATAACGAGTGCATTAGAAGATCCAATAGGAAGTGTACCTACTACAACCGTGTTGCTAGCCTCGGCATCTCTCCTTGTTAGAGCATAAACTCGAGGTTGCGCTCTGCTTCCTCTGCCTTCAAATCTTATCCTTTCAACCCTCGATCCAACTTCCCCCTGAACTTGTGGACGAGGATTCACTTGCACAGACTGTGTGATATTTAGATTCGCCACTTGTCTATGCTGTCCAAAAGTAGGACAATCTTGAACCAAGTGGCCTACTTTGCCACAATTGAAGCAAGCTCTTATCTACTTGTAGCAAACATCCCTCAGATATTGCTTTCTACAACTTGAACACATCCTAAAGTTGCTAGACTAACTAGGATTTGATCATTGTCCTTGGAAGTCACTTTTTCTTCCAAATCTTCCAACTGGTCCTCTGCCTCTTGACGACATCATCTAAATACCAGTCCATCTTTCTTGTGGTCTAAACCCTTGGTTCACACTCTTCTGTGGCTCCTTGTTTGACCTCTGAATCTTTGACTGGCTCAGAGTTGCTCGACGATCATTGTCTCGTATCTCCAAAGTTCGAGCACAATCCATAGCAGTAGCATAGGTCTCAAAGCTACGAGGCATCATGACTTTGAACATAGAGTCGTTAAGACTATAAACAAACATCTTCACTTTCTTTCCCTCATCAGGGATCAAGAGCTATATATACCATGATAGATAGTTGAATCTCTAATCATACTGATCCACCATCATCTCAGGTGTCTTCACTAACTACTCAAACTCGGAAGCTCGAGCATCTTTCAGACTCTCCGGAAAAATTGGTCCAATAAGGCCTTGCTGAAAACCTCCCATATCCAAACATATGATCTCTCATTTTGGAACCATACTCCCGCTTCTCCAACTAACTGAAATGAGGCGAGCTCTACCATTCTCACACTGTCATGTCTCAGAATTCTTTTCTTCTTCTCCATCTCATCGATGAAGACTTGAGGATCACTCTTCATACCCGAAAGGTTGGTGGTTTCAATCTCAAAAACTCTCCCAAAGAGTCATCCTTAGAAGCTTGAGCAATGTTCTGCTCCATCTGAATTTGTTAAACAGCGATGAATTTCTCCATCACTCTCATTACTCGATGAATTTCCAACACAGGCACAAGCTTATCAGCAACAGGCAATGGGATCTCATCCCTCACAGCACCAATAGTTGGCATGATCACAGAAGCTACCTCCTCTCTTCGTCCTTAGGAGCTTTCCCCATTACCTCTCGCCAACTCGAAATCACTAGAAGTGCTAGTGATATCCTCTTATACTAAGTAGTCAGAATTAAGCACACAAGGACCGACACACAACTGATGATGAAGACATGACAAATTCTATGTTTTATTATACATAACACATAATTCAACACAAGAATCCTAGGCTCTGAAAAATTTAGTGCTCTAAAAACCTATAGCTCTGATAAATTTAAAGCTCATATAAACCTATAGCTCTCATACCAACTCTGTCATGACCCAAAACTGGGTCGCTAGCGCAGCACTAGATCACGCTCCCCAAACCGAGGAGCCATCATCCAACTAGCCTCAGACATATGTATACAAACAATAATCATAAAAATGTAACTCATTGCGAAAGCATAAACATAATTATATAAATATATATATTTTAAGTATTCTTACAAAATTCTAAAGTCTAAACACAAGGTCCTACAATATGCATAACAGAGCGACTCGTCTAAGATCACAAAAAGAGTACCATCTGAAGACTTCGAGAAACCCACAAGAAGACAATAGTTTTACACGAAGAACAAAGCAAACTCTTCGGATGCCAAAGTAGAACTTCTAGTTCTCGTCACCTAAGGAGAGAGGGGATAAGTACTTGGAAGTACTTAGTAGAAGATATTAAAAATAACCTATAAGTAGCCAACCAACCACATGCAAAGACTCAAATTCATGCATTGACTAATGATACCAAATAGCACTTAGGACTTCACAAGTAATTCAATTTAAACAACAAAAAACTCATAAATCATATAAATAGACACGTCTGATCCGAAAAAGCATCACAAACACCAAATAAATGGATGGACTTTAGATAAGCCTAGAAAGTGTCACTCCCTCTCACAACACGAGGATATCATATCTTATAACGCTTTCATAATCAAACTTCGGGGGCCAAAACATATCATATCAAATCTAATGTATCCTCAAAATATGTGCACATGTACCAACATCCCCAATTGGCATGGGTAGACCCCATCGTCCGCCATCACACAAATCAACTCACATATATCATACACGAATCCATAATCACTAACCAATACCTTATAATTCCAAAGACTTGTAGATGCCAAAACAAGCAAAACTTTCCAAAACATATCAAAAGACTCTCATCATACAAGCCTACATAGCAATTTAACAAATTCAAAGCATAATCACAAGATCATAACAAACAATGTTAGTCAAGACAAAGGTTAAGGTTAATATCCCCATACCTAACCCAAGTCGCACAAATGCATCAAAAGGTCCGTACTTCACTTCATGATCCATATTGCTCAATTTCCAAGGTGTGATCAACTAAATAATAAGAACAACCTTCTATTAAACATCATCTTCTAAACACAAGAAAAATGGCAAAAATCACACCTAAATCCCTAATATCAAACTCCTTCACAAGTTCTCTAAAATATGGACAAAGATCTTCAAATTCAACACCAAAGTCTAACTTATTATACACCTTCCTCATAACATCAACCAAACCTCATTAACTACATATGCTCTTCAACAAGGTTATACTGAAAATTCTCCAAAATATACACAATAACCCTCCAAACTCATCATCAAATCATAGTCCAACATCTATCATCATCATATCTCCTATTCACAACCTTAACTCAACACAAGCACCTAACCTAGGTCATCCATAATATGCTCCAAAACCTCACATAAATACTTCTTCTTCAAGGCAAAGAAAGGACCTTACACAAGCTAAGCTAAAATCATACCAAAACACTTACCTAAGCTGCCAAGTTACCAAGATCTTCCACTTTTCCTTGTTCTCCTCAACTCTCTCTTTCACTTTTAATGGATGAGCACAAGTGACCCACTCACAAAATCTCTTAGATATTTATCACAAAAACTTACCAAAAATAGTAAAACACCCACAAGCCACTTGTCTCCCTTTTTGCTCTTTGGTCCTTAACCTTTCAAGTTATTATCAAACACTCCTAACTTCTACTTAAGTTCTAATAAGCCATTAAAGCAATTCTCAATCAATAATTTCTATATGACTCACCATTTAGTAAATTCTCCCAAAATCGACAAAATCTTACCTATACACGAGCACTTACAACTCTCCTCTGATCCCATCATATAAGTATATAAATGTCAAAACTAAAATAACAAAGTTGTAGTTCTAGATGTTAGGAATCTCCTTGAATTGGAATCACCTAAATCACAGGGCGTATGAGAAAGTTATGGATTTTTGAAGTAAAGGACGCGCAGCTCAGCATCCGCTGGCACCCCCTTGCGTCCGTTGGGAAATTCTCTGAATCCCCCAAGTGTACGCTGGCCCCCCAGCATATGCTAGGTCCTCAATTCAAATTTTGCAAAACTCAAATCAGAAAGTCGTAGATCAAGGTCTTGCGGATCTACTCGTCTTGGAATTGCTCAATTTGGAGTTCGTACGGGAAAGTTATGATTTTTCTACCAAAAGTCGACGAACTAAACTAATCATCCCTAAACTAACCGAAATTCACACAAAACTCACAAACACAAAGCTCAAATCACAAAACTTAATTCACAAAAGTCGTAGACTAATTTGTTACGGACTTATTGGACTTAGAATCATCCAAATCGGAGTTCACACAAAAATGTTATGCCTAATCCATCCACAGGTCAACGAATTAAGCCAAACAGTTCTAAAAACTGAGTGAAACAAAACAACCAAAGGTCGGACCTAACGGTCACAACCTAGACAAAATTTACGAGGTCATAACACCCGATCTTGATGATATATTTTCTTTTGTCTAGTTGTCATGAAGGAAAGTAGAGATCTTTGATTGGTCATCTGTCTGTACTTCTAAGGATGTCAGTGGATTAGGAATTGAAAGATTGAATGATAAATATTAGGCTTTGCTGCTAAATTGGATTTGTAAATTCTTGATACATAAAGAGTCTCTTTGGGCTTCAGCCATTTGAGGGATTCATAATTTTAGACCCACCTCTATACTTGACTTTCCTAGTTTTAGTAGAACAGGGACTTGGAAGGAAATCAGCTCGCTAGCATGTTAGGATACAACTTTGTCTAATGAGTTCTTTGACAGCATCTAAGATAAAAATTGGGATCAACTCTTCTTTATATTTCTAGACAGATTTGGCTATAGGAGAGCAACCTTTGAAATTAAGATTTGCTCGACTATTCTCCCTCTCGACATAGAAGTATGCATTAGTATGCAATTGTGGTTATTGGGGTGATAATTGCTGGAGATGTTGCTTAGATTGCGAAGAAATCTGAGAGGATGTGAAGTGGACTTGGTGTCTAAATTGCTGCAAATAATTGAAATAATAGAGATATCACATACATGATTTATTGGACCTGGGATAATGATGCCACCTTCTCTACTCGGGCGTTGTGTAGAAAACACAATAGATGGCTACACCATCCCTTGCATTTCTCTGTTGAAATTGTTGGAATTAAATAAAGCCCAAAGGGACTAAAGGCCCAAAGCCCAAAAATCAAAGAAAGGGAAGTAAGTGGTGGTTGTGTACCACATTGATTAGAGCAAGGAAGTTCTCCAAATTTATAAGGAGATTCTCTTCCTTGACTCTTAACTTGTTGACCACTCCCTAGGTTGACTTTTAGTTGACTTTTCATTGACTGTGAAGACGGTGCATAGCACTGTTCGAGCATGAGCACGGGCACGGGCATGGGACCAGGACCAGACATAGGCTCGAGGCTGGCAGTAGGTGCTTGGGTGCATTGAGGTGCACTTGGGTGCTTGGGTGCATTGAGGTGCCACATCGCGATAAGCTCTGAGGAGCCTTAAATATTTTGGAAAATTCCAAAGTAATTCAGAACCTAGAATGCAACAAGATCCGAGGCCGAATGGATAAGTCCATTATTTTGACAGGATGCAAGAGAAGGTAAGGGTTCTTGTCAGCCAATGACGAAGGGACATGAGGACTGGATAAGGTAGTTAGGCACATCCAAAGGGGTACAAAGGACCTAAGGCCTATGCAGAAGCCATCCGAAGAGATATGACAGAGAGAGACAGCCTGCTGGCAACAGGATGTGTTTATCCATCCTCTGCCCAAGGCCCTTCGGGTTGGTAGCCTCTACCCTAATAAATAGAGGGGTCCTCCTTATTTCCAAATCATCACAGTGACAAGCATTCGGTAGCAAGTCATCTTCCTCTCTTCCCTCATTCTACATACTAGTAATAAGTGTTCAAAAGTTTTGAGTATATAAGGGTTTGCCCGAAAGATTCGAGAGTTGTGTGCAATGATCTTGGAAGTGCCCGAACAATCATTGTATCTTGGGGACAATTGCCATAGCCCGTATGCACTAAAATATACGGGGCAATCTTGTCTTATAGAGAAAGTGTTTAACACTTGCCTCGACTATGCCCGATCCTAATCAAGTACTCGTATCCTGGTAAACAACATTCGTAAGATAAGATTGTACTTAAAGATGGCATCAAGTAGCACCGTTGCTCTGACTACGGTCCTGGGAACTATCCATACCGAAAGGCTAGTGAAGTTCAACGATACCGAGTTCAAGAGGTAGTAGTAGAAGATGACATTCTATCTGACCATGCTCAACCTGGTACGGTTCCTGAAAGAGGACGCACCAAAGCTCGCAAAGAATGAGAAAGATCAATAAGTGATCAATGCCCTCAACACGTGGAATCATAGTGACTTCCTCTGCCATAATTATGTCCTAAATGGACTAGACGACACGCTCTACAACATTTATGCGGTAGCTAAGACTGCTAAGGAGCTATGGAGTTCACTCGAGAAAAAGTACAAAACAGAGGATGCCAGGATGAAGAAATTCATCATCGGGCGATTCCTTGACTTCAAGATGGTGGACTCCGAGAAGGTCATCGACCAAGTGTAGGAGTTGCAATTGATCCTTCATAAGATCTACGCTGAAGGAATGCAACTCAGCGAGTCCTTTCAAGTGGCTGTGATGATCAAGAAGCTCCCCCGCTATAAGGACTTTAAGAGCTACCCGAAGTATAAGAGGAAGGACATGAGCCTAGAAGACCTGATCGTAAGACTTTGGATTGAGGAAGACAACCGAAAGTCTAAAGTTAAGCAAGGTAAGGCTACCTCTAAGATCATCGTGAACCTTGCTGAGGGAAAAGATGGCAATAAGAGGAAGAAGTCTGAGGATACGTAAGAGAAGCAAGAGCCTCAGAAGAAAAAGAAAGCTCAAGGGTGATTGCTATAACTACAGGAAACCCAGCCATATGGCAAAGGACTATCGCCAGCCAAAGAAAGACGATAAAAGAATGGCAAACCTAGTTGAAGATCTATCTGAGATAGATCTAGCAGCCTTGGTGTTCGAGGCTGACCTATTGGACTATTTGAGAGAGAGGACACAGGAGCTACCTGGTACTTCTGCTCGAACAAGAGGATGTTCTCCAAAATTTCCAAAATCGTCAAACTAGGTGAGGTGGTCCTGATTGTTAAGCTAGAACTCAGTTTTTAGCTTACTGTTAAGCATAGTCGGGTTTTTAAACTTGTATTTCATATACTTGTAATGACCAAAATGGGTCAATTGTAGGCAAGGATAACCTCGAAAATGGGGCCTCTTAAGATGAATATAATAATTATATATCGTACCATTAACGGTCAAAATAAAATTACAAATTCTTCTTATTTGGCCGAGTATTCTAAATTATGGCATAATAGATTAGAACACGTAAATTTAAACTCACTAAGAAGTAGTAAGTTTAAATTTATTTTCAAATCTGGAGTTCAACCCTTCTGATAAATGTGAGGTATGTGCTAAAGCACCTTTCCATTCAGTAGAAAGAAGTACCACGCCTTTGGAGTTAGTTCATACGGATATGATGCATGTACAAACTAAAGGCAAAAAGATATGCTTTATCATATTTATCAGTGATTGCACGAGTTACGGTTATATATATCTCCTAAAGGTAAAGACAAAGCTTCTAAGGCCTTTTATGAGATATAAGAATGAGGTTAAAAATTAACTCAGCGTAAAAATCTAAAACGATCCAAAATGATCGAGAAAGAGAATATGTAGCTTTGTTTAAAGAACTTGGTCGAGAGCACGACATTATTTGTCAGACGACTACTCTATCTATAGCTTTGTTTGAAGAACTCGGTCGAGCACACGACATCGTTTGTCAGACAATTGCTCCATACTCATCTCATTCGAATAGTGCGACTGAATGCCAAAATCAAACTCTTAAGGAGATGATTAATGCAATGTTGATTAGCTCAGGCTTATCCTAAAAAATGTGGAGGGAAAGTTGAGCTCTCACCTCATTCTAAGCAAGTTGCTACACAAGAAAAAGGAACAAAATCTTATACGAGCTATGGAAAGGAAAGAAGCATTCCTACGGTTACCTTAAAGTGAGGGGGTGGCTAGTAAATGTCGAAGTACCTATGCCTAAGCAAAATTAAGGAACGTAACCTAAAGGGTTTGTGGCTCCTGGTCAAATGCATAAATATGCTAGCTAGTAAAGTCACTATACGAGCAAAAACAAGTGCCGAAAAAGTGCAATAAATGTGATTACATTAAAGGCAAACCAAAAAGCTTACATAATTATATGTCTCTACGTGGATGACTTAGCAATTATGGAAAGCGGTAAAGAGATTATTGTGAAAAACTAAGAACATGTTAAAGGACTGCTTTGACATGAAAGATATGGGTCCAGTAGACATTATCCTAGAGATAAAGCTCTTAGGAAAGCAGAAGAAAGTACCTTAACACAATCCTACTATGTGGAGAGCGTGCTCAAGAAATTCGAAGCTTATGACAAACCTCTGGTTAAGACTCCAGTTGAGGGGACCCAATATCTAAACTAAGGTATGCACAAGGTATCGGGAGCCTAATGCATTTAACGAACTACAATCATCCCAATATTGTGTACTCAGTTAGTAAGCTTAGTAGATTCACAAGTAATCCAAAAAAGGATAACTATCTAGCTCTGGAAAGGATTTTGCGATATTTAAAGTATACTATAAACCAAGGCATACACTATGCTAAATATCTAGCTGTATTAGAAGGATACAGTGACAAAAATTAGATATCAGACACCAAGGACTCCAAACCTACGAGTGAATACATAATTACTATAGGAAAAGGAGCTATGTCTTGGAAGTCCTTTAAAGTAAATATGCATAGCTCGATCCACGATGGAGTCGGAGTTTACAGCACTACACAAAGCTAGGAAAGAAGTTAAATAGCTCAGAAACTTCCTTGAGGATATTCCATATTACGGAAAAGCTAGTGCCTCCTGTATTAATACATTGTCTATAATAGGGAAAGCACAAAGTACAATGTGCAATGGTAAGTCTCGACATATTAGTCAGAGATATAATACCGTTAGATAATTGATCTACAGTAAAGTCCCAAGAAAATTTAGTTGATCCTTTTACGAAAAGAATCATTCAAGATTAAATGTACAATGCAGTAAGGGGAATGGGATTAAAGTCCATACAATAAAGGACGTCCATAGCGGTAACTCAACCATGATGAGTGGAGATCCTACGAACTTGGTTCAACAAGATAACTAAGTTTTGGAGGGTTCAGCTAATCACCTGGAACCTATCTCATTCTTAGAAGTTGCTCAGGTGTTGACCTACAGAGGTGTGGCTAGGTTAAGCATTACACTTTTAATGATTCCTATACCTTGTTAAAGGTGAAGTATGGCAGAATACTTCCGATAGGAGATCATCTATGTAAGTGTGAAGTGAGGCCGCTTCAAATAGGAAAATACTTATGAATCCAAGATATGGTCCATGGCTAAAACGGATACAATGTGAGAACCTAAATATACTAGGGTTGTTATTGTGTAAATGTTATTGTCTTGGTTTATGCAAAAAGCTGACGGTTCAAGATATTGTATTTACCGAGCAGTGAGTAAATCTGATAACATCTTACTAGAGAAGGTTCAAAGCTTCAAGCTACCTGTCTCGATGCAATAATAATATGTCAGAACTTTCGATTAGAATCTGCATGCATTGGCATTCATTCATGTGGGGGATTTTTGGAATTAAATAAAGTCCAAAGGGGCTAAAGGCCCAAAGCCCAAAAATCAAAGAAAGGGAAGTAAGTGGTGGTTGTGTACCATATTGATTAGAGCAAGGAAGTTCTCCAAGTTTATAAGGAGATTTCCTTCTTTGACTCTTAACTTGTTGACCACTCCCTCGGTTGACTTTCTGTAGACTTTTCATTGACTGCAAGGATAGTGCGTAGCACTGTCTAAGCACGAGCACGGGCACGGGCATAGGCATGGGAGTGGGACCGGACACGTGCTCGAGGCCAGGAGCAGGTGCTTGGGTGTATTGAGGTGCACTTGGTACTTTTGCACGCTTGCCACATCGCGAAGAGCTCTGAGGAGCCTTAAATATTTTGGAAAATTCTGGAGTAATCTAGAACCGAGAATGCGATGAGACGCAAGGCTGAATGGATAAGTCTGTTATTTCGATAGGACATAAGAGGAGGGTAAGGGTCCCTGTCAGCCAACGACGAAGGGACACGAGGACTGGATAAGGCAGTCAGGCACATCCAAAGGGGTATGAAGGACCTGAGGCCTATCCAGAAGCCATCCGAAGAGACACGACTGAGAGAGACAGCCTTCTGGCTACATGATGTGTCTATTCATCCTCTGCTCGTGGTCCTTCGGGTTGGCAGCCTCCATCCCTATAAATAGAGAGGTCCTCTTCACTTCCTAATCATCCCAGCGATAAGCATTCGGTAGCAAGTCGTCTTCCTCTCTACTCCCGTTCTACATACTAGTAATAAGTGTCCGAAAGTTCTGGGTATATAAGGGTTCGCCCGAAAGGTTCGAGAGTCGTGTGCAATGATCTTGAAACCGCCCGGACAGTCGTTGTATCTTGGGGACGATTGTCGTAGTCCATACACACTGAAATATACGGGGCAATCTCGTCTTACGGAGAAAGTGTTTAACACTTGCCTCAACTGTTCCCGATCCTAATCAAGTACTCGTATCTCGATAAACAACAGAAATTAGTTAGATTTGGTCTGGAAAAATTCCTCTCAAAGGTTGAATACTTCTTATGGTTAACCTTACAAGGAAAATTGAACACAAGAGACATTTTGATTAGAAAAGTTCGCATTGATGCACGGACTCTTTGTGTCCCTTTTCCTGGATGCACAATGAATCGGCAATTCATCTCTTCTTCCACTGCTCCATCAGCTTACGTTTAAATTGGGTGAGTTTGGTGGAGTTTGGTGCGAGGTAGAATGATCAGCAAGGTGCGGTTTGCCCTCTTCGGATCCGTGATTTGGAGATTATGACAGTATCATAATGCGATCATATTTGATGGAATCATGTGCGATTTAGAATTTATTACTGGTTCTATATTTTACCATGTTCGCGATTAGTTATATTGCGCTAATGTAACCAATGTTATATTTAACCAAGACCTCTTCTTAATTTTAATTCAATTATTGAAGTGTGGATGTTACCCACTTGTGTAATTTACCTTTGAGTATTGTAATCTTTCTTTATTAATGAAATCTTTACTTATAAAAGAAATTACGACGGAATTATATGTGTGTAATACATGGTGCAAATTATTGACTAGATTATACATATACTTCGCCAAAAGATTTAACAGCTGGCCCATCATTCAATTATAACCTGTTGGCCCACGGAGAGAATATTCTTTCAAGTTTCGATGGATGATAGCATAAGTTCGCTCACAACTCAGGCCATTTTTCATACAGGGGGTTGAAATGGACAGAAATAACAAAAAGTGGTTCTCGGAAATTGCGTCTAGGATTGATTCAAAATGACACAAAATTTTGTGATATTAAATTGTAAAAAAATGCACAAATTTTTGCAGCTTCGGTACGCAGTTTGAGACTTGGCTGCAAACCGACTCGGCGCCAAAAATCGGCTGAACAAAACCCGCGTTTATTCCTGCGTGCGCGGGCGGCTCGCGGCCACTTGTTTTACGGCGTTTGAAATGGAAACTATTATAATAAAAACGTATCATTCAATTCAATTTAACATATGTGATACATAAGATATTTCTTTAGAACTCAGCATCCATAGTAAATTTTCACGTGTCCAAACTATTATAGATTCCCACCGGTACAGTCCTTTTCACGAGGCATTAGGTTACATCAATTATTTGTCAATTAGTCTTCTTTGTCACTCGAACATAAATTTATGTCAGTCGATCTACGCGTTGATTCCAATATATTCACTGGATCATTTTCAAGCGTTTGGGTATCGATGCATATAGCTATAGCCACGTTTCTTAACGTGACAATGGCCCGTAAAAGCTACCTTCCACTACTATCCTTCGTTGACTTACTAATCTTTGACATATAAATTATTGTGAATAATCCATTGTCTAAATATATTTATTATGCTTGTGAAGATATAACTATTAAATTCAACATAAATTATGAACTAATAAAATCTCGGCCATCTAATATTTATACTCTGAAAACGACAGTTAACATTTTTCACCTCGTGGAGACCGGACAAGCATCATAATCAAGATTACAACATGCGAAAATACGTAAACACAATAACATATCTTTACCCAAAATCATTTCTCACACCACAATCCAATTTGCTTTGGCGTGGTTCTTTGATTTGGAAATAACGAATTGTTCTTTCCATCCTTATCTACCTTTGTCCGCTTCAATTTTTAAATTGCCGACATCTGCACCACTAATTTTTCCACTAATCTATATTGAACTCGAGTGCAATATTTGAAAAGTTGAAAATAAA
>SOPF01028441.1:296285-463090 GCA_012979155.1 Hypericum perforatum
AAATTATAAACTTACTATTTACTACATCTATTATCCAATAGTTGTAAACTGCCCTTACGCACCCAATTGTACTTGTCGTTCTGGGATTTTAGATTGTCGAATTACATGTATTTGGACACCGGAGATTGGAGAATAAACAACGGTTTTGGACACCGCAGAAAATTTTCAGGTCTCGCATCCCGCACGAAAATTTGTGGGTTTGGACGCTCAGCCGAGCCGAGCCGGGTCACCGTGGCTAGTTGAATCAAAACCACCGGAAAATTTTGTTTTTTGTCAGACCCAAAAACGCATAATTTGTTGCAGTTTTGTGCTTAAAGCGATTTTGTGCATTTTTTATCCGGCAATTTTAACAGTTTTTGAACAATTTCTGAAAATCCTATTTTCGTTATTTTGGGTCAAATGGACCCTAAAATGGCCCACAACTCACAAGTTCCCAAAATTGTTTGGGACACCTTGATACTAAACTCGGAAACCAATAAATAATTAAATAAATTATTTAAATTTTATCAGAAAGATACAAAAACTGAAGAAAGTAACACAACTTGAATATAAATTAATTTCCACCAAAAAAAAAACTTGAATATAAATTAATGGATGTAAAGTTTTTATTTGTTTAGTCAAGATGGAAAGTCGGAAACGGCAACCAAATCCTTCAAAAAATCTCTATCAACGTCAGCATTCAAGAAGAGAAACATGCACCACTAATACACCCTTCAATATTCTTAACTAAATTCAATCCTTAGCGAAGTCGATCTTAATGCCTCCAATTTTGACCAGCCCTTTTCCATACCTAGGGACTAATGTGACCATCACGCTATCGTCACCTTCAGCTCCCAAATCCTCCAACAAGTCGGTTAGCCCTAACCTGAAGGTGGTGTTCATCTTTTTCCCGTGCGTGTGCTTGTGAGGAACGTTCACGAAGCTCCCGGCGAACTCACTCTTATCCGGTCGGCTATAACGCGACGAAGTCGTGTCGTCCTCGTCGTTGACATGGACATCGAACTTAACTGGAATGTCCCTATCGAACTCTATCCCATCTATTACAAGTACCTCCTCCTCTTCCTCCTTCTCCGCCTTGCTCCTCGACTTCCTTGGCCTCGCAACCTTGGCGCTGGCCGTGCTCTCGAGCACAAACGGAAACGTGATCATAGGCACCGAGTTTGCAACAGATTGGGTTATGGGCGAGGCTAGGGCAAGAGGGTTCTTGTTTAGAGTGGTTGCTAAGTAGATGCCTCCTAGGCCAGTAAGGATTATGTCTCTTCTTGTGATTGTGGATTTGCATGAGATTCTAAAAATTTTGGTCTTGGGATGAACTAATATTGGTCTCTTCAATGGGGATGTGGAACTTGTTGGAGAGAGAATGGTGGAGGAATAGTGGGAGAATATTGTAGTCATTGTTTTGGCCTGAGGTGTTTATGCATTCAATGATGAATCTACACTTATAGTGAAATGGGTTTGGATTAGTTTCACAACTGCTCTTCAACCAATTAATATTATTACGTGATAAGAATTGACAGATGTCGAATGTTCATTTTCATTGAAATTTATGAAAATAGATAGACTAACGGTCTGCTGTAAATTTATACTATATTAAAATATAACTCAGTTAATTCCCACTTTCAACCACTCTATACTCTTCGCCCTAATTAAAAATTTTAACTCTCTCACTTGGGTCAAGTGGGTCCTTGCAAGTAACAGGCCAGGCCCATAACATAACATTTTTTTTTTCCGATATGCCAAAAGCCTAACCGGAGGTTCGGAGATTTTTGCCAATTCTAGCTGTGGGATTTTGTGATAGTAATATGGATATCATAAGAGTATAATTAGTATAGTAATATTTAATTACAATTCTTAAAAAATAGAAATATAGGTATGGAAAATAATAAAAAAGGAAAATTAATGATTTAAAAAGTTAAATAATCTCTAAATTTATGCAAAAAATTTAATAACTAATAAAATATTCAAAATTAAATCCCTTAAAAAATTACACCTTTCATCATCACCATAAACTACCATCGCGAGTATCTTCTTTGCTAATGCTCTCTTCTTTTATTTCTTTTATCTTCTTACTAACATTTTCCTTAGATCTTTTGGTATTGTTCTATTTCTCTCCCTTTTTCTTCATCTTCTTATAACGGATACAACTTGGAATACCAATATTATAGTAATGAGGTATTAATGTACACTAATGAGGTATCAATATTAAACTAACAAGGTACCAATATTATAGTAACGAGCTACCAATATTACGATTACGAGGTACCAATATTACACTAACAATGTACCAATATTACGGTAACGAAATACCAATATTATGGTAACGTGATGCCAATATTGTTGTAAATGGGTAACAATATTCAGAATCAGTGGTACGAATATTTTCAAATTGTTTCTGACTGGTTCGACAATCGACCCAATCATGCTCTCTTGGAGGAGGAGGAGATGGGCTACATGCATGAACAATGTTGACGAGATTGCTCGGTGATAAATTACATATTTGTTTAATACTAATTATGTCATTAACCATTAATAATTGATAGATTAAGATTTTAAAGACAAAATTCATATCTCATCGTCTAGAAACAATCCTCACTGTGAAAATTACTTTTTATATATCCCCATAATCCATTGCCTCTAATTTTGCTCTTCAATTTTCGTTAAGTTTCCATGTCTGATTGTATTCCGCTTCTTAGTGAAGAATAATATTTGAGTAGGAACTTCTCCGCTTTATCCTCATGTAATCTTTGTTTCACTACAAACGAAAAGAGTATCTAATTGTCACTAGTCCCACCAAATTAATAAATGACGATTTTGTTACTGAACAAATAGCGGCATAAAAGTCGCTAAACTTTTATTCCGAAATTAGTCAAACATCCGTAGGGATGGCAGAAATGCGCATACCCCGCAGGTCGGATCCTACCCTAACCCTATAGGTCGAGGGTCTGTTGATTTTGACTGGGTCTAGAGTAAGGTATGGGTATGAGTCTACATTTAAAGGTAGGGTCGGGGTATGAATCCTATGAGTTTTTATCCTACCCTCACTCTTTTACCCTAATTTAGATCATACCCTAACTAGACCCTTAACTAAACTATAATTTGACTTATTATTATTTTTTATTTATAATATATAATATATTTCTTAAATATTCTGAAATACATTCTACAAAATTGATTTGTTTAATTATTTTTAGTGATATATTATATATTTCTTAATAAATTTTAATATATTCATTATGATTTAGTTAAATTTTGTATCAAAAAATATATTATATTTAATTCGAGGGTCGGACCTTATAGACCCTACAGACCCTGAGGGTAAGGGTATGAATCTAGTATTTAAAAACTTTAAGGGTCTAGAGTAAGGTATGGGTCTGACTTTTTAAACTAGGGTATGAGTAGGATCGTAGCAATACCTTATCCGACACTACCTATCGCCATCCCTAAACATCCGATCTGCCGAACTTTTAGTGAAACCTTTCTTTGTCGAACATTCCAGACATGAGAACCTAGAAATTGAGGTTAAAGAATATGGATTTTATAATTTCTGATATCTAATATGAATATATTTTGGACCGTGTTTAGATACTGCAAATGGAAAGAAAAATACAAACGCAGAAAAATACAAACGCAGAAAAATCCAAGTAGATATCAATCAAGATTTAGTGGATTCGTAACTATGACTTTTCTATGTTCAGATTAGACGATAACTTATAAAATTGAACGGATGTAAGGAAGCACGCGGTAATAATCACCACGTGTCTTTTTTCTCAATGGTTTCCAAATACTTCATAATCACAACTTGTCTTTTTGATGCATTAGGCCGAGGACAAGTGAAAAAATCTGAAGCATTAGTTTCTTGATGCATGCATCAAAAATAAGATAATAATAATCAAAGTTTGGTAGGTAGGATGACAACGTAATGTGAGTACACCTAAGAGCACACCTACTGTAAAGTTTCAAGACTCGCATCAAGTTCAAGTTCTAGTTGGGCTAATGACAAGAGCAAGGGCCAAGAAGTTTCAATATGAGCTTAATGGATTAATACAAGAAGTTTGGGCTCAAGCAAGTTCGTGCAAGTCCAAGGACGTCCATGAAGTCCATACAAAGTCCATGCACATCATTGAAGCTATTTTGGAAGCTTGAGATGCACGCAATCTTCTGGATGCATACATACGTGAAGTTCAGCCTATTTAGGACGCGCATCATCTTATTTTGGGACATGCATCTACTATATATTTACTAGATATTATATGTTTAGATTGTTTCTTATTAGTTGTTGTCATTTGACCAAAATCTCCTTATTTAAGAATTTAGATTTCGGACACACTTTATGGACTCCTTTTTAGGAGTTGTTTGTTTAGGAATATTTTGATACTTTGGAACCTATATAAAGGACTCCTAGTAATAACGTAATATATCTTTTTGGCATAAGAATTTTGTGAGTTAGATACTCCTTGTGTGTTCTTGCTTTAGCTGGATTGCTTAGCTAGGATGAAACCATTCACTTATCACGGTCCATCCATCCTCGTTTGTGACGTGATTCGACTTTAGAGTAAGGTTCTCGTTTTCTATTACTTTGGGTTGCGGTTAGCTATCACCAAGGTTCGTAGCAAGGCTTAAGTCGTGGGTTGCAGTCTGCTTCACCCTAAAGTAGCAAACGATACGAGTTTGTGAATTTCTTGACGAGATTCATATCACAACAGATCATACTTTCTTTCTAAAAGCTCGAAAGTTCAAACTCATTTCTTGCGAATAAAGAAAAACTTTGAAAAGGGAACAAAGCTCAAAATCTTCTAAAACCCCGAAAATTTAAGCCCAATAAACTAAACCTAAAAATCCAAAAAAAAAATAACAATGTATCATATGCGTTTTTGTCTCATTATTTGTGGAAAAAAGGAACCTTGGAGGTGGAGATTAGACTGCTTCATCAATCAGATTCATTGAAGTGGCGAAACAACATTGATGAGTATTAAAAACTTATTCTGAAACATACACTTCACTCTCAACCACTTGAACCTAATCTAGATTAACGAGTCGTCCTTTATTTAGTAATAGATGAAAAGTTGCAAACGATAACAACCAAGTCCATAAAAAACATCTCCAATCAAAGAAAGGGGCCATAGAAAGAGAAGGACATCAGAGATCCCACGCATATGATCTCCCAATACTTTGACTAAATCAATCTTTTGCGAAGTCGATCTTTATTCCTCCAATTTTGACCTCGCCGCCCTTGGCATACTTAGGGACTAACGTGACCATCACGCTATCGTCTCCTTCAGCTCCCAAATCCTCCAACAAGTCAGTCAGCCCTAGCCTCAAGATGGTGTTCATCTTGTTCCTGTGCTTGTGCTTGTGAGGAACGTTCACGAAGCTCCCCGCGAACTCACTCTTATCTGGCCGGCTATAAGCCGACGTCTCGTCAGCCATGTCATTGACGTAAACGTCGAATTTGACCGGGACATCCCTATCGAACTCTATCCCTTCTATTACAAGCAACTCCTCTTCGTCCTCCTTCTCCTTCTTGCTCCTCGACTTCTTCGGCCTCTCGACCATGATGCTAACAACCTTGTCAAGCACAAACGGGAACGAGGTGATTGGCGTTGAGGTCGCAGAAATCTCGGCCGCGTTGGCCGCCTTCCCCTGGTGGTGGAACAGCTTGCCAACCTTCTTTAATACTTGTCTCGGTGTTGGTTTAGACTTAAGCCAAGGGATGTCTACGTCCTGGTAGACGTATCCTAGGTTTCTCGTGTCGAGACAGTCCTTAACCTTAACCCTAACAGCATCAGCATTCTCGTCGTAGAACAAGAACTCGGCTTCTAACCAGTCCGGATCCGTGAACTCGGTCCTCTTCTTCCCACCTAACGTTTTCCAAATAGTCCACATCCGGTCAATGTTGGAGTGGTGGGCGAAGAAGATAGGGTCCCGCCCAGCCGAATAGAAGTTGCCCATGTCTTCTATGTTGGGGTTGGTCTTGTCCCCGGTCCAGATATGGATCGGCCCGTGAGGGGTGTTCTCGATGGAGCCGGCCCCCGGATCAGCCTCGTCGCCAGCACGATACGGATGGCCGAAGAAGAGCCTGGCAGTCTTCCCATTGGAGACCATTTGCCTATACATTATCGCGAGGTTGCTCGAGATTTGGACCTGATTCGAGTCGGTGGACTCCTCTAGATTGTAATCAAGGTCGATCACCTTGGGTGGCTGGTGCTCTTTGCTTCTGTTAACATCATATAGAGGGGATTTCGGGTCGGCGAACATGGCCGGAAGTTGCATCCCCGGAGGGGAATCCCAGTTCCAGAAGGGCAAGGTGAAGTTTGGATCGTCTATTAGCTTCCCCAAGATTCTCTCGTAGAAGTAGAGGTAGTACCTATATATTTTATTAGTGAAATATATTTGTCAAACTTTGTTAACGTAATAAAGTCAACCCAAAAGAGATATTTTAAATCATTAAAAACAATTTGTACAAATGTACCCACAAAAAACAGAAATTTACAACATAAAAAGTAATACAATCCAATACTTATTCGAAATTAATACCTGTGGAAGGGGAAGAAGAGCCAAGAATTGTGCACTTGGAGCTCCAAGTTAGGGAAGCCAACTTGGTGGTGGGCGCCATCGCAATAAGCGCAATGTACGGATGCTTGTTGGGCGAAGCTTCGCGGGTCATCGGCCGGTAGGGCCTTCATGAGGGCAATGGCCTTGTTATACTTGGCCAGGTAGTCGCGGCTGGCGAGGTGCGCGGCAGGCCTAACCCGCAAGGGAGCATTTCTGGAAGGTAGCTTGAAGTCGAGGACTCTTGTGGTTGGAGGAGGGCAGCAATTTGTGGGCAGGGCTCCGGCTGGGAGGTCAGCTTTCCCACACTTGGTTAGGTCAGGGGCAGTGATGGGCTTAGCTAGGGCAAATGTGTCATTGCTTATTGTGGTTGCACCATATATGCCTCCTAGGCCTATGAGGATGTCCCTTCTTGTGGTAGGGTTTTCCTCATTGTTTGAGGATTTGCATGAGACCCTACGGATGTTTTTGTTCTTGTGGTGGACTGGAATTGGTGACCTTTTCTTGGGGATGGAAAGTTGGGATGTTATTGGAAATGTGTTAGGAATAATAGAGATGGAATTGGAGATGGTAGCCATTGTTTGGCTTGAAGAGTTTATGTTATGCATGGGGAGGAGAACTTGGTTTTATATTTATAGTAGAATGGGGTTTAGAATAGTCTCTCATTACAGCTTGTTGTGGTCCATTTTTCTTTGTGATTTGGGATCATTCGTATCTTTTTGAGGAACATCTGAGGTCATTAGTAGGTGTTGTGAATGTACTTTTTTTTCAATGGGTCTAGTTGGTTGTTTGATTTATTTCTGATAAATATGAGATTAATTTATTGCTAGTTTCAAAACGGTAGATTTATTGTGAGAAGGTTCATATTCTATCATAGATTGATCCTGTAAAAAAATCACCCTTCTATTGTTTAAAACTTGATTCGGAACAATTCTGTAATATAATTTTTTATAATTGATTTGAAAATTTATATTGGGTAAGCAAGGTCCCGATTATTTCATATGTTTAATTTAAGTTGCTACGCCATTATCACCGAACCAAAATTATTAAAATAATTCAACTCTTAATATGTATCGTCTTACTGGCCACTAGGTAGTACTAAATTATAATTGCGTATGGTCTAAACCCTATAAACCATATAAATTACGTGTGTTTTGCGCTGTTCCCAATTTTTGGCGGTTGACAAATTAGGAAAATTGACCAAATAGGCAAAGAAGAAAAATTGGAAATGGATTAAACCACGCCTGTGTGTATATTGCGATGACTATGTTCTGACGTAAGGTCAGCCTGGGAAACAATGAATCTGCAAATATAAAAGTATAAGCTGCCACGCCACTTGCTTTGGATGACACGTAACATATAATTGAAACCAAATAATTTCCTAATATTGTGTTTTGGTAGTAGTTGTGTGACAGGGTTGAAAGTGAAGTGAAACTCCGGGACAGAATCATTCGCATCTTTCAACAAAAGAGATGTTTTTGACTTCCTGTAACGATATCCCTAAATTTTCTTTTATTGTTCACTTTTTTCTCGGAAATGTCCACATGATTTTTTTAAATATAATTTTTTACATTAAAAATATCTGGAAGAGATTAAACCTAAACATCTGTTAATTATCTATGCTTATGATATTAGGCTGAATATCTCTCGGCCAAAATAATGTATATTTTCTAATGAAAAATCCGTTCCATTTCAGATGAAGTATCTGTCGAAGATAGATATTTGGCGGATCTGTAGTTAGATCTATGAGACAATGATAATGAGTCGTACCTGATTAATATTCAGTATTTTTTCTCATAGATATTTTGGTTGATGGTGTATGGTTAATGGAATTTTATATTGTCCTTAACAGGAAAAAAAAGGAAAAATTTCAAGTTAATACCATGTGGTATGATCATTTTTATCGCCGTATCTAATGGTTTAAAATATTTCAGTCGAGTTAAAATAAATTTTTATCTTTTACAATTAGTGGACTCATACTTGACTACACGGACTATCACGTCGTTTTTTTTGCTTCCAAGTAGCATTTCAGCTGCAAGTCGTGATGATGTGTCATTTTTTATAAATTGAAAGCTGCCTGTAATTCGGTTTTCAACTATAAAATAGTGTTAAGAATCTTACTTGACTTGGTTAATGGCTATTGGATTCTAGTGGGTTGGTTTAACCAAATCCGCGGTCCACCTCAGCGTATCCCAGAGCAGTTGATAATATTTAATGCCAGACATTTAATTACTTATTTCAAAGCCTAAAGTCAGTTATAAACGACAATTTAAGGATTGGCTAGTGACATGGGGCGGCAACAATTCTTATATTAAACAACTATAGAAAAGATATAGTACTCGCCTTAAATAAATAAAAAATATATCTAAAATTTTGAATACAGAGAAGCGTATAAAACAATTTCAAAATGCAGTGTTCTACGATCACAATTCTTTGGCCATCGATCTGAGCCATAATTCATTTTTTGCAGAGACGTCAAAGACCGAAACGAGTAGAACTTTCAATTGTGGAACTAAGACGCAGGTATCCATTTTCAAATGCATATCCTACTTTTGCGCAGCAGGGTTATGAAAATCAATGTGAGGCAACAGGTCGTTATTCCCTTTTTTTAAAACTCGAGATATACTATTCTCAGGATCAAGAAAAAAAATCAAGAGAAAAATAATTTTGCGTTATAAAGAAACTACAAGAAAAGCTAATAGAATTTCTTTGGACGCTGAATATTAAGTTACGGTCGCTGTAGCACAACCCAGCTGATATTGTTTAATAAACACACTCATTGACAGACTGCATTATTCTACATTTTCGAATTTGATTTCTTGATAATATGAATTACATATTTATTAATATAAAATTTTCATATTTCAACAAAAATTTCTTATTCAAGTGAAAACCAACTTTGCAAAGGAAAAATAGCAGAGGTCAAGAATTTTTAGGACAAATTCGGTTGCTGAAATTTACGATTCCTGGTGAAAGATAATGCCTAAGTTTAATTTGAAATTTATGGTACAGTTTCGAAATAATTACAGCCCGTCCAATAGTAATGTTGGTTGAGATTTAATTACATCTCATAATACGCAACCCTGGTCTGGAATTCAAATCCCACGTGCCAACTAATGGTCAGTTGGACGAAAAGTCGGAAATTAGATAATCAAGCATACACGGTAGTGTCAAATGTAATGTTCTCCGACGTACCTATCACAAAAGAATTTCTACGATGTTCAATGTTCAATGTGTAAGATTCAAAATGCCAAGTCGGAAATTGGTGTTTTCGCACTCTTCCGCTGCATCAATTGGTATCAGTTGTCTAGCATACACTCCTCGCCATGCCACCACGGCGTGATCCTTAACGAGCACTACCAAATTTTTCCAATTTTTGAGCATCGTCTTATTACAATGACTCAACAAATGGCAACTCTTTAGCAATAGCAAGGCAAGATTTTGGGCTTTCTTCGTGCACAGCTCGTGTCTGGTCCTAGAGCCCCACACCTGACTAACCCTCGGGCACCACTTGTTGATCTTCCCTCCTCGGATGATGAGGCCATGATCGACTACTCTTTTGACCCTTTTGCTTCACAAGATGACAAAGACAATCCATCCGTCGCTGGGATTCTGGATTCAAGCTTGACATACCAGACTTCTCTGGCAGTTTAAAGCCAGATGAGCTATTGGATTAGCTTATGTAAGTCGAGGAGATACATAATTTTAAGGAGGTACATGTTGACCGCCGTGTTGCATTGGTGGTGATGCATTTTTGTGGTTGTGTCGAGGCCTGGTGGCACCAACTCAAGGTTATTCGCACTCATCAGTAAAATCCAAAGATTATGAGTTGGAAGAAGTTTACTAAACACTTGCTAGCAGCATTCGTACTATATAATTACACCCACACCTTGTATCAAAAAATTCAGAATCTTTGATAGGACAGCTAAACAGTAAATCAATGCATAGAAGAATTTTACCAGTTACTTGCTCGCAATAATTTTTCTGAGATGGGGTTTGCATCTACCACTACACAAAGTTCTTAATATGTTCACCCCTATATCGATCTTCAAAGCTCATCAACGAGCTATTTTGGTTGAATGACACTTAGCTCATCAGTCACAGACCCTTTATCTATGTTGTTACCATACTATTTGACCCAATCAACACCAATAAGCATAGGTCAGGAGGGGCTAGAACCAACTTGTCCAATAACAGGCATTCGGAACCCTACTACTTCTTGACTAGGGGCATGTTTTTCATTTGGCGAGGTGGGACATCGCAAAGCTACTTGTCCTAAGTTGTCTATCAATCGTGGCTTGCTAGTAGATTGAGCTAACCTTTCATCTGTCATGAGTAATGATGATCAAAATGAGGTGCTCTTATCTGGCGATGTTGGCCAAGCTTTAATTCTACACTGTTGATGTTTATCTCCTCATCCACAATAACATGCCCTCTTCGAGTTGTCATGCACAATGGGAGGAAAGGTTTGCCATTTTATAATTAACTTGGGCTCTTGCGAGAATGTAATTATTATTAATGCTCTGTCAAAGCTTTCTCTTACTATGAAAGTTTATCCACAACCATACACACTATTGTGGTTACAAAATGGCTATAATGTTCCCGTTAATAGGTGGGTGTTGGTTTGCTTTTTTATTGGCGATAGATATATCGATGATGCATGGTATGACATCGTGCCATTGGATGTATGCCATTTTCTGCTTAGCCACTTGTAGAAATTTGATTGAGGTATCTGATGAGTGTCAAAAATACTCATTATTCGTGTCCTTTTATTAGATTGTTCTTAGTGTTTTAGGTTGATTTATTTGCATTTTAGTTATCATAGTGTTAGTTTTCGTTCATTGTGTGTTTATGTTGAGTTTATTATTTTTCATTGAGTTTGCTTGTTTTTTGGAGCTTATTTGAGGAGATGTGGTGGACGATCGAGCGAACATGCGAAGTCAAAGAATGCTTAGCATGAGAAGCTGGTGCATGCCAAGCCTTTATGGCATACGCCAAGTAGTCATTACTCGGACGACCATTCATTCAGATGACCAGATGCACTCGAAGATGGAAATCGCGAAGACCTGGCGCATGCCACGTGAAGCTGGCGACCAGTCTGACAGAAACAAAATAATCTGAGTGTTGGACAAACAAAATGGTGAATTTGACTAAGTCGGCTTATGGCTTTGCTGAAGGATGGGGGACAAGTTTGCTGACTCTTTTAGATATTTTTGGAGTAGATATTTTAGTTAGATAAGTTAGATTAGATATTTAGTTTACTATTCCTTTAGTTAGTAAGTATATAGACTTATTTTGCTAAGTGTAAAAAAAGGAGGAGAAGGAGAAGTGTAAAAAAGTGACAAAAATATATCTCTCTCTCTCTCTTGTACGAGCTGGTGAAGGCAAGAAAGCTTGAAGAACTTTGATAAGCTTTCTTACCTTTGCTTTTTCAATATGTAAATAAAGATGCATGTTATTTATATAAGTATGTATGAGTAGTTTTCTTTGAGTTTGGTGCCTTGTTACCTTGCATGTAGCTACTAATTTGAGGGATGAATATGTGTTTAAATGTGTTCTTATCAACGAGCTCATTACATTGCTTAGACTTGCTTGATCACCAAGTCTAGGTAGCTAGTCAAAACTTGAGACCAAAAGGAGATATGATTGATGGAAATATTGGTTTGATGATGAGTACTCTTGCTAGGAGAGAAATCTTCTTGGTGACCTACTTATTGTCGTTGGAGTGGAGCATACAGTTGGTTTTTAGCTTAGTTTAGTTGGTTAGTGGAGTCGAAAGAATATATCTAACCTTCTAAGCTTAGTTAAGTATCAATTTAGGCTCTTCTTGCACGAAAGTGTGGATGAGTTGCCTTAGATTTACTCGGACCACTTCACATACACTAAAAACCCTTTGAATCTTATGGTTATATTGCTGGTTTAGGCACCTCACTCATTTTAGTAGCCTAAGTGGTTATTCTTAGTAAGTTAGTATCTAGTAAACCAATAGCTTAAGTTGTGATCTTTATATTTGTTTTTAGACTTTAGATAGTGCAAACAACAAACCAAACTTCATAATCTTATCCTAGTATAGTTTGTTAACCTTAGAGTAGGCCTAAAACTTAATCGCTGTGGTACGACAACCATACTTACTCTTATTGCAATTCGCTCCAATTCTGCTGATAAATTGGCGCACGCCAACCATAATTGGCGCACGCCAGGTTTGTTCATCTGTGAGCTTTTTTGCTCACGCCAGGTGCTGTTGGCATGTGCCAGAGCTTCGGGTTGGTAGAAGGGTGGCGCACGCCACCTATTTCCGCGGTATGCCAGGAAGACCAAACAAACAATCGATAGTCCATTATTAAGTAGAATTATAATAGAACGTTCAACAGAAAGCGAATCGTCAGTATCATGCACGATGGTCAGTAGAATACATACTTATTTACTTTCTCTAGGCATATGCTAGTTTTTCTACTTATGGTCCCTCCCTTACATATGCCTCTTCCTGACAATAAGGATTTGGTCTTGAAACAAGTAGCTTTCTTCACTTTTATGGAGGCTACCCCTTTTTACGATGATCTTCCTCGGGCACAACATTGATCAGGAATCGATGTGTCACGACCCAAACCTGGGATCACTGACCGGCACTAGATTATGCTTACCTACCTCGAATTATCGTAACCTAGCAAACCTCTAATCTACTATATAATTAACATCATATCTAAAATGCAGCATAATTTACATATATATAATACAAATATACATAATTCTAAGATCGTATATTAAGTCCCACAATATGTACAATTAAACATAGTTCTAAAGTCATTGGTCCAAGATCACAACTATGTACAATGGAGCGACCTAGATCTCAAGGGAAAGTACCATCTGGAGACTTCAAAAGTAACTCAAGATGAAGACAACGGGTTTAACTCGAAGGAACGAACAAAAGACACTCTCTAGAGGTCAATCGATCCCTAAACTTCTTCACATGTGGAGGGAGGAAGTAAGTATTTTGGAATACTTAGGAAGATATTAAAAACTAACATGTAATTAAATGATCAATCAATCAATCACATCATACATAAGCATTTACAATATAAAAACAAAACAATAAAGTATCACTTCGCAAGTAAGCTCATCAAGTGTCACGTAATCAAATTTCAGACAAAGGTATATAGACACATCATACAAACTGAATGAGCGTCAGATACCAGATATACACAAACAGACACGTCATGTAAATGGATGAGCTTCAGATAGGTCAAGACTGGATCACTCTCACACCAACACAAGGATACCAAATCTTAAAGGTACCATCAGAACAACCTCATCGGCCAAACAGATCATATTAAATCCAACGTATCTTTAGTATATGTGCACATATGCCAACATCCCCGGTTGTTCACGGGTAGACCTTATCATCCGCCATCTCACAAATGACTCATAAACATACATATTGACCAAGACTAATTGGCCACATATGTAAACTTATACCAAACATCTCATATCAATTGGACAAACATGCTTAAATCCGATAATTACACCAAAAAATATCAAAGACAAGTAGACAAGGATCCAAACATAAGCACACATCAAACTATTATAATTATATCAAATCAAGCACATAATCACATATAGTTAGTTAAAACACATGTTACGGATAATATCCCTTACTTAGACACAAGTCATTCAAATCTCACAAATAGAAGTTTCGTGCTTCACTTCACATTTCTCGACACCCGAATTCAAAATGTCAATCAACTAGCCAAAAAAATAAAACCACTATCAATACAAACCTCCCTAGCATGTAAAAAAATAAAAAAACTCATCTTAAAGTTCCTAAATACAGATTCCTACAAGACAAACTCTAAATCTATGCAAGGGTCCTCGAAACACATCCTCAAGGCTTAGTGAAACATCTAACTTCCACATATAATCCATTCACATCCTCAACACACCTCAAACACCTCACCTAGGTCTACAAAAGTTTGGTTAAAACCTAACGTACTTACTTCTTCTTCAAGGCAATAAAAGGATCTCAACTTAAGTTAAATAAATCCTTATCAAAAATTACTTACTAATTAAACCTCCAAATCAATGAAATCTTCCTCGCTTTCTTTCCTCTTTCTTCTTCTTACTTTTCCTCTCTCTCTCTCTCTCAAGTTAGATATTTAGTTGGAATAGTTTAGGATAGACTTTCTAAATGAGAAAAGTAGTTTATATAGGTTTAATCAAGTAGATGGGGCAAAATAGTCCAAAAACAAGGTTTCTTGAGTAGCCCAGCAGACACTGGGTCTTCGATCCAAACTTTTCTGTAATCCCCCTCAGCAGACGTTGGGATTACTCAAAGGATGCTGATTTTGACCTCAAATCACAAAACTCAAATCATCAAAGTTGTATATCTAGGTCTTTTAGATCTACTCGTCTTAGAATTACCCAATTTAGAGTTCGTATGAGAAAATTATGCCTATTTTGCTAAAGGCCGATAAACTAAGCCTAAACATTCCTAAAACCAACCACAACCAAATAAATCAAAGGTTGAGGGTCTTTGGACCTAATAGCCACTATAAGGACAATGATTACTAGGGTCATAACATGATGATTCTCGAATGCATGGCTCCCCTCTTACAAGAATTCTCTGATGTTTTTCTAAGTGAACTACCAGTCAGGTTGCCACCACTACGTGGGATACAACATCATATCAATTTAATATTAGGTGTCCCGCTAGCTAATTGACCACACTATTGGATAAGTCCAATAGAATATACTAAGCTACGACATCAAGTAAAGGACCTACTTCATAAGGATCATGTTCGATAAAGTCTCAGTCCTTGAACCATCCAAGCATTGCTTGTCCTAAAGAAGGATGGAACTTGGTGTATCTATGTCGATAATCAAGCTATTGATAAAAATCACTATTTGCTACCTATTCCCCATCCTGCAACTCGATAATTTGTTAGATTAGCTCAATGGTGCAACAATCTTTAGCAAGATGGACTTTAAGAGTGGTTATCACCAAATATAGATACGACCTGGAGATGAGTGGAAAATGGCTTTCAAGACTCAGATTGGTTTATTTAGTGGCTAGCCATGCAATTTGACCTCTCTAATGCACTTAACACTTTTATGCAAGTCATAAACCAGTCATTACAACCACTTATTAGCACATGCATTGTTGTATACTTTGATGACATACTAACTTATAGCAAAACAGTAGTCGAGGATTTGGCACACTTGCGATCCATCCTTCTTATTCTTCGAGAAGAGCAGTTCTACGTTGTACCATCAAAAAACAAATTCTTGATATTGACTATCTTATTCCTTGGGTATCAGATTTCTGGTGATGAGATCAGCATGGATGAATCAAAAGTTATTGTAATTCATGAGTGGTCAATGCCTATTACGATGATGGAGGCTCATAGTTTCCATAGGTTTGCATCATTTTATTGGTATTTCAAACCCTACTTCAGCTCTATTATGGTAATCAATCACTAACACTATGCATGGCAAGACTTTTACTTGGACTCCAGATGCTAAGACAACTTTTTGTGATATCAAATACAGACTCACATATGCCCTTATCTTGGTACTCTCTAATTTTTACTTACCTTTTGAATTGAATTGCAATGCTTAAAAAGTTGGTGTTGGTGTAGTTCTCAGTCAAGCAGGCCGTCTCATTGCTTTTTATAGTGAAAAGCTCATGGGTGCTCGTTCATAGTACAGTATCAATGATATTGAGTTCTATGGTGTTGTCCAAGTTATTCAACATTGGCAGTATTATCTCTTTCAGCAAGAGTTCATTCCTTATATAGACCATGAGGCTCTAAAGCATCTAGCTTCTCAAGTCTCTCCTTTAACCAGGCATGCTCGATGGTCTTCGTTCTTGCAATAATTTACATTTATGATCAAGCATTTGTTTGGTGTCATAAACAAAGTGGCTGATGCGCAAAGCCATCACAAAAACTTGCTGTCCGATATGTGAGTTATTATGATTGGGTTTGACTATTTCAAAGAATTATATCCCACTGACCCTTTTTTTTGGCCCAATCTTTGCTACTCCAAAGTATACAATTATGCAGATTATGTATTGGTAGAGTTTTTTATTCAAGAAAATTCAACTATGTGTTCCAGCTTGCAGCCTTCGCAATGGCATAATTAAGGACATACACGCCTCGGTCATGTGGATTGAGATAGAACCACCGCGATGGTGCTCTGATATTTTTTGGCCTACTATTCGTAAGGACGTAATACGTTACATCTCATGTTGTCACGTATGTCAAGTGTCCAAAGGTACAACTTTAAATGCTGGTTTCTACCACCCTCTCCTAGTGTCACCACAGCTTTGGGTCACAATTAGCATGGAGTTTGTTCTTAGCCTACCTAAGACTAAATATGAACACGACTCCATATTCGTGGTAGTTGACCAATTCTTGAAGATAGTCCACTTCATACCTTGTAAGATGACATCTGATGCTATTTATGTCCCCTAGCTTTTCTTCCAGAAAGTGTTTTGTCTACATGGCCTCTTGACTTCTGTTTATGTCTGATTGGGACACTCGTTTCCTTAGTCATTTTTTGTGGTCCCTATAGCGAATGGCCCATACTAAGCTTCACTTCATTAGTGCTTATCACTCTCAGATAGCAGACAGACAAAGATGGTTAATTGGTTATTGGAGAACTTTCTTTTTTGCTTGGTAGATGATAATGTTCGACCTTAAGATAGGAAGCTTTGTCAGGCTGAATTGCATACAACCTTATTGTCAATTGCAGCTTAGAATACTACTACTCATTTCAAATTATTTACACAGTCATTCCTAGTAGTCAGGTGGACCTTCTCCTCCCCACGGTGACCACTACCAATCACTAAATTGTATACATGATGATAGACCTGCAGCAAGTTCACCAATCCACTCGTGCTTGACTTCAAAGTTGGCCTCTTTGTTAGGGTAGTATTGACAAAAGACCGTTTCTCGGCTCACGAATACAACAAGTTATCCTCCTACAAAATTGGTCTAATTGAGGTCATCGCAAAGATCAACCCCAATGCTTATCGACTGTGTTTTTCCAACCATATCCGGACCTCTGTTGTTTTCAACGTTAAGTACTTGGTTCCTTATGCCGGTGACAATTCATCCGGAAATGAAGCTGCTTCCAATTCGAGGACAAATCGTCTTGAAGATGACGGGAATGATGGAGATGAAGTTGCTCTGCTTTATCTTGATAAGCATGATCGTCGCTTGAAGTGGAAGGCCGCTATTTGAGCGCGTTTGATAAGTTTTTGCTGTCATTTGTTAGTTTATTTGATAAGCTTCGTTTTTTGTTTAGATAACTATGGTTATGTCGTATTTTAATTCCTAACGTCTCTATGTACTCCTTATAAGGAGAACTCTATATTTGATTTGGAGTTGTTGGGTTAATAAGAATTCTATTAAGTTCACTTCAAACCCGTGTCGCTATTTCCGGTATTCATTGAATAAAAGGAACTTGACCTTATTGTTGGTGTTTTCGCACTCTCTCCGCTGCATTAGTTTCCTAACCTAGAGCCCAGTTGCATTATTTCTCTTTTTTAGTATATTGATTTAATTTTATGAGGAACAGATTAATTGAAAAGTTTTTGCTTTCAAAATTTATATATTTCGATAGAATTTTGAGATTTTCTCATGGTTGCAGGGTGGTTACATTCTCAATGTGTTTTGTCTAATGTTTCTAACTGTGGATGTATATCAATTAATGTTATACTTTTGCTTCATAGTTTGAGACAGTACTCCTAATTTATTTTTACATTTTTCAAACTTTTTGAGACATGATTTACTCTCAAACAATCATGAAATATTATCATCGACTTTTTTCTTTTAAGAGCAATAACATATCTGACGTGGTTACCAAATTCCACGAAATTTATTAAGAATTGAAGAAAAGAGGAGGAATGCTTCGTATGGCGAGGAAACACTGTCATGCGACGTTTTCGGGATCCTGTGGCACAGTGAAATCACCGATATATAAAGGCCCATTTGCTATTTATGAAGCCCGCTGCTTTTTATTAATTATTCAATAAAATATTTCAACAAAATTATCGGGTCTAACCGTCAGTCCAATGATTTTTAAAAATATACTGATGAATTTAATAAACCAAAAATGTAGACTTTTCTGAATCGCCTCCCAATTTTGTTTTTAAGAATATTGCTATTATGGAAGTCCGCTGAAAACCTGAAAGGACATGCGACTTTGGTACTACTGGGCTTCATGTTACTTCGGCCTTTGCTATAATTGCCATAGGAAGCCCGCCCCCACAGCTTTATTTTTTTATTTTTTTGGTAACGGGAAGCCCGCACATTATATTAGCTAATTAAATTAATTAATTATATTGGAACTTTAAACAAAAATATATATATGTGTATTTTATAATTCTTAAGATTTTTAAACGATACATAATAAAATACGTCTTTTTCAAAAATAAAAAAATTCAAAATATTTAAAATTACATACGAGATTTTATTTAAATTTTCAAGCATATTTTCCTAATCGCTTAACCTTCTCTCGTGGTGTGGTCCCTCGATAGCACATGTTCCAAGTAACTAAAATAATCGAGTTGATATTCATATTCTGATAGAAAAATCAATCCTAGTCCAGAGAATCAGAATAACTAGCAACAAATCAAGTACGTAGACATAATTACACACGTGTTGCGGCATCTAGAAATCACAACAGAATCTTTGCAATATCAAACAGGATCAAGAAAATTCAATAATTTGAACGTCTCACGGTTTTATATATATATATATATATATATATATATATATATATATATATATATATAGGATTTGAATTATTAAATTTTCAATGCAAAAAACGAACTAAATTTTATTACTAAGGCTGAATTTTATGTGTGTTGTGATTGTACTGACTAATTTATTCATGCCAATTCAAATCTTTGGTGTCGTATTTACTTTAAACCGTCGATTTGAACTTGTTGTTATTATATTATAATTTCAGACGTTCAATTTTGCTTGTTTGATTGGTTCATTAACGTGACCTTTACATCCTAAACATTGGATAACCCTATGTTCATTGTAATCAAGAGAAATTTCAAAAAAAAAATACGAAATTCTAAGAATTTAATAACAAAAACATAGGCGAAAAGATATTGTAAACTATTGCGGTGCTGAGGAGTAATAATCTTTACAGGCAAGGATGTGGTGATTGTGTCAGGTACAAGGTGTTTGAAAGGGGAATGATTCTATTACAAGTGGTAAGCCAAAGAAACATATCCCACGAAAAATTATTGCACCATATTCTTTCTTTATACTCCTAAATTAATTAGTGTGTCTCTATGTGTATATCCAGAAGAATCTTCCATCACGTCGAATCAGCCGACCTATCTAGCTGGAGGAGACCCCATTCATCTTCTCTGGACAATTTCCCTATCACAAAATCCCGAACAGGAGACGCAACATCCAAGCACGTAAGGAATAACAGTAAGAACAGAGACACCAGGGGCATCACGGTTTCGCTATGCCATATGGCCGAATGAAATTGGAGGGGTGTCAGACCCCGTCTGAAACGAGACACGTTCTTGAGCGGTCAACGGGGCACGGAATTTTCTCGTACACGCCAGCATGGTTTTTTTTATGTCACGTGGACTTTCTTGTTATTTAATTTTTTAAAAAAATTAGAATTTTACTATTTTGCACAATTCTGTATCAATGAAATTTTTTTATGTTAATAATAATTTTATAAAATTATTTATATCTAATAATCCAATTATTGTTATTTTAATTTTTTGTAGAAATTATGTGGTCAAGAATCGTTACAAAATTCTATAAATAGAATTTATGCTCCTTTTATTTTTTCCTCAACAATTTAGAATCACTCCTCTCATCTTTTTAAAATCATTTATTTTATTTTTTAATTATGTATCATACTTCTCAAAATTCTGAATCTAATTATAATTATAGTTCAAATTCATATTCTAGTTCTAATCATTATTTAGACAATTTTTTGTATTAAAGACAAGAAGTACGCCACTGAAGAAAAAGTACACCAATCGTACTAGACTTAAGTGTTCTACTCCAAGTCGAAAGTGTACTATCAATAGGAAGGGGAAGTTGGTAATGAGCGTTTGGTGAATGACTATTTTGTGGACCCGCTAACATATAATGATGATATGTTTTGGTGCAAGTTTTGCACGTAGAGATCTTTGTTTTTTTGAATAGTGAAGACGGTGAGTGTTGTTGATCTCTATTTTCAACAAAAGAAAAATGTGTTAGTAAACTTGGGATGTCGGCATTACAAAAATGTACTGAAGAAATGAGAGTTCTCGCCTATGAAATAACAAATGATGTCGTGGAAGAATATTTGAGAATTAGTAGAATTACAACAAGGAAAGCTATAAAGAAGTTTGTAGAAGGTACTACGTCTTGCTTTGGTGCGGGTATCTAAGAATGCCTAATGGATAATATATGGTAAGACTACTCTATGTAGGGGAACTACGTGGATTCATAGGCATGATAGGTAGTATTGATTTCATGTATTAGAAATGAAAGAACTATTCATCCACATGGACTAGATAATTCGCTCGAAGAAGTGGAAAGAAAAAAATCATATCAAAAGTGATTACTTCCTATGATCTATAGATATAGCACTCCTACTATGGAACATCAGGTACATGTGGTGATATCAATGTCTAACAAAGGTTTTCTATTTTTACTGATATATTAGAAGTCAGAGCACCCAAAGTAAGCTACATTGTTAATGGTACACGTAGAGAGATGTCATATTATCTCACCGATAGAATATATATGCAATTGGCTACCTTTGTTGAGTAAGTTATAGTTCTGACAACCCAGAAACTCAAGATGTTTGTTGAACATCAAGAGAGACGTAGAATGGATGTGGAGAGAGCATTTTGAGTTCTTCAAACTCGTTTTGCATTCATAAAAAATCTATATCTTCTGTAAGATCAAACATTTATTAAAAAGTTATGATAGCATGTATCATTTTGCATAATATGATAGTGGAAGATGAAGGTGATGAATATGATCTTCAACCACCAAAAGAATTTCTTAATGGCAGACTCAACACAAATAGTAGTGCCGACAATTCTGGATACTCTACTGAACGCATCGCATCACTAGAAAATTGTATGCAAGTTGGTACATAAGTTCGCAACAGAGAAGCTCATATCGCTCTAAGAATATACTTGATTAAACATTTTGGCAAAATTTTTAATAATCGAACTTAATTATGTAATTTATAATTATCTATGAATTTAATTTTGTAGTTAATTATATATTTTAAAATTATTTTATGAGTTTTTAATTTCTTAATTAATTACATAATTTGAAGTTCTATGTATTTCACAAAATGATTATTTTTTGTTAGTTCAAAATTAAGTTTAATGTTTTTTAAATTCATTTAAAATTATATTTAGGTTGAATATAATTAACCATATTAAAAAAGGAAACAGAATTGATGAAAAATTGACGCAAAAATACTGTAGGGAGGACATGCTCGCAAACTTTTATGAATGAAAAACTGAGTATAGGATTATGTTCCCGAACTAATAACCTAGCAAGTTCATGTTGAAAAAAATACCATGTCTATGTTTAATGAATATAAAACTTTAAAGTGGAGAACTAAAAATCCTTGTTGATCTTATGATCGAAGCATAAAAAATTGGATCAAAAACTTAACAATAAGAAAATTATCCAAAAATAACTCCCCGGTCATGAGTTGTAATTCATGAATACAATAATAAAATATACGCACTTGTGTAACTAATAAATTCTGTGTTTCTGAAAATGCCAACAATGTACATGCTTATTAATCAAATGCTTTATTTTAAGAAAAATAAATAAATAAATCAGAGGCTTGAACTTTGGTCTTGACTGAATCATTATATCTCCGGGGGAGTAGTAAACCATTATCCAAATATAACTTAGACATCGTGATTAAAAGCTTTAACTATTTTTCATGATAATTTTCGGAGTAGTACAATACTTATATGAATTGACGGATGTGATATAAAATTGTACTTCTCAAAAAGTAAAATTAAGAAGGTGTAAATTTGTACGCACTATTAACGATTAATAAAAAAAAACAGATTCAATTTAAGAAAATACAATTAATAAGATGGCAGCCAGGAGGAAAATTGTTCTATACACTCATGGCTTAACATCTGTAGCATCATCCCAAGAACTAATATTCAGATCAGTAGTGACCAAATAATCAATGTCATCCCAATTCCAATAATCCATTTCACCATTATTCCCAACTGCTTGCCATGTGATACTGCTGCTTGTGGATGGCATCATGGCTTTTACGCTTGAATCCTCCATAGCAAAGGATTGAAAAGAGCCAGGGATTGGGCCCCGGAGGAGGTGATCACCATCTAATAACTTGTTCACGGAAGAGAAACCTGAGTCCTGGAACTGGAATCCTGAAGAGGGTTGCCTCAGAATTGCTTCATTATTGTTAAGATGATCAGCTTCTGGCATTTGGGAATTGGCTCTATTGCTATGGGTTGCGGCCGCCTTGGGAGCAAGCGTCTTGAGGCGCCTGTTCCTGTTCTTGCGGCCGCCGCCTACAGGGATGTTTCGGAGGGTGCCACCCTCGGTCCAGTGCCGTTTGCAAGCCTTGCAAAAGTACCTGGGTTGACCAATGGGAGTTGGTGCAAGTTGACTTGAATTCTTGGATTCAAGCATACAAATGTAAGAGATGAAAAAATTGTTCGAAAATAAGATCGAACATTACTTGATCTTAAAAACAGAAAAGTACCTTGGTTGGGTCTTACTGTAGTTGTTGTTGTAGTAACAGAATTTGGTGTTGGTGGATTCACACCTTGGACACTTAATGGCCTCTGTGTGTAGGGTTAGGGAGTGGCTGCAATCTAGAGTGCCATCACTTGAAGTTACCTTCTTAGAACACAAGCCCATCTCCCAAGTTACTATGTTTCAGATTGTAATAAATTGTGGGTCGCGAAAAAAATCTAATTTAGACTCCTCAAATCAAAGAGAAGAAGAGGGAGATGAGATTAGGAGGAAATAGTGATACATATATATATATATATATGGTGGTGTCAATTGAGAAGAAATTGGTAGGAAGGTGTAAGAGAAGAGATGGAGCATGTCTTTTTTATTCTATAGAGATAGGTGTGTGTGTGTATATATATATATATATATATATATATCTTTATGCCACATGATACTTGTCGATATGGTACAATAAATTAAGGAAAGTCCAAAATTTATTGTGCTGGTTACAAATTTACTTGTCAAAACAAATATATACTTATTTTAAAAGATTCTTTAATAAGTCTAACCATGTAATGATGATAACAAGAGATCCATTGGATCATGAAATTTCAGACTCTAAGAAAGAAAGGTATAGAGAGTGGTCCAAGGCTCTAAGCTATATAGTTGATTAATTACGAGTAGGGTTTGGGCTAGGTAACAAATTATATTGTAGCTGATTTCTTCCGTTACTTCACCGCCACCCATATAGTTTTAGAAGGAGAAATAATGGATTATTTTTTATGATATTATGGTTTTTTTTTCATTTTTATTGACAATAATTAAATTAAACTATTGCACTTTATTTGTAAGTTTTGAATGAAAATATTAAAATCTAAATCCGTTGCTATACTTTTAGCTTAGTCTTATTTTATAAGCAATTCTCAAAAAGTCCTTATTTGTAGTTTATAAGCAAATAGATGTATGTTAGCACTCCTGAATTTAAACTATACAGATACAGGAAATCTAATTACATAAAAATGTACTAGAATAGTGTATCTAAAAGATTTTGGATACAATATTAAATTTGAATGACTTAGTTCGTAATAGAATTAGACTGTCAAAATTATTGTTGTACCGAGTAGTCTTAAGATGAAGTTTGGGACATCGATGCGTGGATGTTTTTCCACCTTGGTTGTGCATTGCCCCGACAAAATGAGTCAGAATCAAATTATTGGAAGAGCCACATTTATATGGAGTATCGATACTCTATCCGGAAATACATATTGGAAAAATCATAAACTAGCCATTTTCCTCGCACACGAAATTAAATATATTGAACTGATCAGAAAGTTCAGTGTGCAAACTATTCTGTGGTCTTCACGACAAAAGAAAACTATTCTTTAGTCCATTGGATAATCCCCTGCTTCCAGTTTACATAGATATGCTGCATAATTTGGACGAATCAATTAAATAAATCATCGATGTACTCAAAAAATAATTATATCAGTAAGGAGAAAGGTGATGTTTCAGTAAATAAGTCCAACTAATTTATATTGTCTCAACAAAGTTCTATAATGAGAGCGACCGTTATCATGTCATCAGGAAACTGAATTATTTTTGTAAATATCTATGGTTCCGATAAGTTTCGAAATGATTTAAACGAGTAAGCAAATGACATCAGGTTACAAAATAGACCATATAACTTGGGAAACTGACCACAGTATGGATTGTCAAGTACCAGGTATTTAATTTTGTTAGGCCCAAAAGGGCCTTTGGCCCAAAAACAAAATACAGCACAAAATGGTTTATTTATCAAATAGTACCAATAATTCAATTAACTTTCCACCTCCATAAAAATTCAATTTTTACTTTCCACCTCCATAAAAATCCAATCTTACTTTGCCAAATTAACTTTCCACCTTCACTAAAAACAAATTCATAAGAAAAGAAAAGTTGGATTAAATTAGTAAAAAGAATTATTTAGTTGGAAATTAGGTGATAATTGATTTGGACTAAATTGACATAAAGTAAAAAGTAGGGATGAGATGGCCTAAATGAACAGGGATTTTTTTCCCTATAAAAGGGAACCTCTGTGACCATTTCAGAATAAGCCACCCAGATTTACACTCAGAAAACGGGATTTTTAGTTTAGTACTGATAATTTTGAGAGATATACAATTAAGGACATTCATGAGAATTAGTCCTTCGATCCAATAATTTGTGATCGGGATTCGACCGGTGCCTCGCCAACTTTATCTCGGGAATTCGTACAAGCACGCATCAAGAGGTACTCTCAATTTTATTGCCTTTATTTGCAATTAATTGATTTTTACGTAATGTATAATTATGTGTATATTATACATTCAAATTCCAACAATTGGTATCAGAGCCTTGTTTTTAACATGTTCTTGATTTTTTTGGGGTTTAACTTAATTAATTTTGTTAATAATCGAGTTGGTTATATCTAAAAATTATCACAAATTGTTTTTGGGTGTTTTTTAAATTAATTTTGGTCAACCGAGAGCTTTTTTGAAAGTTTTTGGTCGTCCTGGATTTTTTGGTTACACGCGAAAATTGAATGACTAAAGGGTAATTTGCCTCCCAGATTTTCAAAAACCCGACCCCATTTTGCCCGTTTTTCCCCAAATCCATCCCGAAAAAATTCCGGCCAACTCCAGCCATTTCAACTCTGACAAACTGTTTCCACGTACTCATGAGTTACAAGCTTTTGAAGCTCGGAATTCCATCGAGGGAGATCTCCTTCGCAATCAATGACCGGGGCACGGGAGACGACGAGATCGGTATCGCCGTGTTCGGGGAGACGAGACGAGTCGAACTCAACTGGTGGTTTCAGTCATCGCGCCTCCGTTGAGCCGCGGTGGTCGGAGGCGGTTTTTAGGGTTTTTTCGGGGGGAGGGAAAGAGAGAGAAGGAAAAGGGGAAGAAGAAGAATAGTGTCGGGAGCATTTTTGTCTTTTTGAAAGTTTGTGAAAAAACTTTATATACTCACGTGGTTTGTTACAACTTGGTCACTGTGGTTATTAGTTTGATTATAAATAAGTCCTTCCAGACAATGTTTTGTATTCAATTAAGTCCCGAATGTCAATTAAAATTTGTTTTGAAGTCCTAATTCGGAACTATTTTAGTAAATTGAATTTAAATTGGTCCTTTCAAGGATAATTTTTAAATTCAATTTAGTCCCAAATATGGTTTAAATTCGTTTTAAATCCTTTTTTGGTACTGATTTGATTTAATGAAAATTCAAATTGGTCCTTTTGGACTTGAATTAAATCTAATTAAATCCTAAATTTCGATTTAAATTCGTTTTAAGTCGTAATTTGGTACGATTTTGTTTTTAATTGGATAAATTTGTATTATTCAATTAAAATTCGAAATTTATTTAAAGATTTTTTAAAACATGTGATTGTTTTAAATAACTTGAATAATTTTTTGAATGAGTTCTGAAAATTATAAGACTTATCCATTTCATATGAGTCGAGAGATTGGAGATTCGGAAATTCGTTTTTCGAATCTTATTTTTTGGGAGATATGTGATCTAACCCAAGAAATAATCTTGCATGTGTTGCAGATACAATGTCAAATGGAAGGTATCCTCATGCTGACTCGGAGGCTCTTAGGAGCAACTTGTTGCAAAGGAGACTAAATCTGTTAAGACTCAATGAAGATATGTTGGCAGTAGCAAACCATATCGCATCGGTGCATAGAGACATGCAGGATGCAATATGGCAGGGAGCATATAATTACGGGCATAATTGGATTATGATGTTTCGTGATTTACTCGCTACCTTGGATAATGGTGGCGAATTCTCTAAATTGTATAATCCACCCGTTTACTCCCATCTTGCTGCTGTCTCGTTACTACTCAACCACCTTGAGAAAAAGGGCATGCGGAGGGAAATACGTGCTCCGAACGCTTTGGTGCTTAAAAACGGTTTTGATATAAACTGTTATATAAACCAAACGCTCGTGTATGTCTTTCCAACCGCCCTAATGTTTTGGGTGTTTGACTCCATCCCAAGGCCAGTAATAAATCTGGGAGGTCCTGATGGGCCTTCTGGACCAAGTCCTAGAGGGCCTTCCAGGTATGAACCTGGAGAGCCTTCTAGACCTACTGCCGAGGGAACTTCTTGGTTTGAAGAGGAAGACCCTGAAGAGGAGCATGAGGAGGACGAGGACTATCAGACCGGTTCACCTGAGAATCCGATTCTGATAGATTGATCACATGAAATGGATATTTCTTTGAAAACAAAATATTGTGAATATGTAATAAGTTTGTACTTGTTATATAGGTTAAAGTTTTGTATATACTTGAATGTATAAAACTTTCTTATGAATAAATAAATCATATGTGTTTATTTTATTCGAATTCCACTTGAGTTTGCTATATATAAACTTTGAATGATCATGGTTAAAGATTAACTCTTGAATGGTAATAGAAAGCACTCTAGCAACTCACTTCGATTTTGAGACTAATCAAAAATTATGAATCGTTAAAGTTATGAGAATATAGTAAACTATTTCATATTGTCGAAATAAAATTCTAATATATGCTTATGTTTTAAATATTCCCTAGAGACATGATAATAGCATCTAGAACTATCATAGCTGAGTTAAACCGTGAGCTTAAGCTCAATGGTGACAACTACGACAACTGGAGCATAAAAATCCAGTATGTGCTTGAAGAACAAGAGGTTCTTGAGCAGATAAAGGTTATCATGCATGAACCTGAACATGGTATAACTACCCAACATAGGCGTGATAGTGAAGCTTATGCTAACTAGAAGAAGAAGAATTCTACTACTCGTTTAATTATTCTGAGCTCCATGATGGATGACATCACGAGGCAATTCTGCATTTATGAAAATGCGAAAGAGCTTTGGGATGCCCTCAAGGCCAAATTTGGGAAGCTTTCTGTGTCAAAACTACGTGCTTTGACAATAAGGTTTGACACCTTTAAGAAGCATCCCGAAGTTACCATAAGGAAACATCTTCGGATGATGTCCAATATGATCAGTGATCTGGCTGAGGCTGGTCACGTGCTTAGTGATGAGCAGCAAATTCAAGCTATCATTCATTCCCTACCTGCAAACTGGGAATAAATAAAGATGAATCTTACCCATTCCAACAATGTGGCAACATTTGAGGATGTTGCTAGACACCTCAAGCTAGAAGAAGATCGTCTTCTAGCAATGAGATCTTACCCTGAAGCTAATTTGATGAGTTCAAATAGCTCTAAGGGAAAGAAAAAGAGGAAAGGAAAAGGGAAGAACAAGAATTCTTCTACTCCAAAGGCAGCTGACCAAGGAGTTAAGGCAGAAAGCTCAGGGTCAAAGAGGAAAAGGACATTTAACATTTCTAAGGTGAAATGTTATAATTGCCAGAAGAAGGGGCATTTTGTAAGAGACTGCAAGATGCCTAAGCAGGTACATTCAAACTTATATATGATTGAGATTAATGTATCTTCTTGTACCCTCCTTACTGAATCACATTCTATATGGGTAATTGATTCAAGAGCGACTGACCATGTAGCTAGAGACAAAAGTTCGTTTGTGGAATTCCGAAAGTTGCCAAATGGAGAGAAGATCATTTTTGTTGGCAATAACTCGTCTATAGAAGTGAAAGGAATGGGTACTTACAAATTACACCTTAGTGGTGGACGTACTCTCCTTCCACATGATGTTTTATTTGCTCTGGATATTCGTAGAAACCTAGTCTCTGTATCTGCTTTAATGTCATTGGGTTTTTTCATGTTGTTCATAAATAATGTTGTTAAACTATTTTTGGATGATGTGTACTATGATTGTGGCTTCAAATCGGAAGGTTTTATAATATTGGATATTGTCCCATATGAAAGTAGTTCTTTTGTTGTTAGTTTTAATTCGTCGCAAGACGATATTAAACTATGGCATTCTAGACTTGGGCATATAGGCCAAGAATGCTTAAATCATCTAGCAAATGTTGGACTGCTTGGTAAGATAGATAAGTCTACCTAACCTAGATGCGTTGTATATCTAGAAGGAAAGAGCACTAGAAAATCATTTCGTACTGGAACTAGGGCCAAATTTCCATTCGACTTAATTCATTCTGACATATGTGGCCCAATGAATGTGAGGGCAAGACATGGTGCTTATTATTTCATCACCTTTATTGATGAATATTTGAGATATGGTCTGATATACCTGATTTCTCATAAGTCAGAAGCATTAAATTGCTTCAGGACATATATGAAATTTGTTGAGAATCAGAAAGAAAGAAAGATAAAGGCTTTGCGAACTGATCATAGCCGTGAATATCTTTCAGATGATTTTAAAGCACTATGTGTTGAAAAAGGAATTGAACATCAGTTGTCCATTCCTTATACGCCTCAACAAAATGGGGTAGCTGAGAGAAGAAATAGAACCCTTCTCGACATGGTTAGATCTATGATGGCAGAGACAAACTTGCCAATATCTTATTATGGAGATGCGCTCCTAACTGCTGCATATATTCTTAACCGTGTTCCCTCAAAATCTGTTACTACAACTCCTTATGAATTATGGACAAATTGGAAACCCAATCTATCCTATTTTAAGCCATGGAGGTGTGTATCCTATGTCTATTCTACCTCAAGTGTTTTCGGTAAATTAGGACCGAGAGGTAGAAAGAGTATCTTTATAAGATACTGTGAGGTACCTAAAGGATATGTGTTCATTAGTGAACTGGACAACGGACATGTAACAGAGATTGAGTCACGTAATGTCATTTTTTTGGAGAATGAGTTTCCTAAATTGAGAGAGGTTAGTGATAACCTTAATCTTTTTAAAACTTTTGAACTAGAGCCTTCTAAACCTGTTCTTCCGAGTGGGAGAATTGAGACAGAAAGTTGTGACTTTCCATCTCAACATGGTTCGGAAGATGTTCACCTAAGTCCTGAAAGGCTAATGGTTCTCTATTCTAGTGGGAGTACGGAACTTCTGCCTAGTAGTACGGTTCCTGGATATGATGAGTACATGAGGGATATTTATTAAAATCGGGAATTCTATAGGTCAGGTAGAACAAGCATACTTCGCCAATAATTTGATGTCGAAGGTGATGCCAATGCCTTCTTGATGTCACTAAAGAAACTCGGTGATCCAGGAGAAGTTCTATTGACCATACTTCAGGATGTAGATGAGCCCAGAAATATTTTTGCTGCTCTGTCATCTCCACAAAAAGATGAATGGATTAATGCTATGGAGGAAGAAATGTCTTCCATGACCAAAAATTAGGTTTGGAACCTGGTTGATCTACCTAAAGGACGTAAAAGTCAAACACAAAGTAGATGGCAGTGTCGAAAGATATAAAGCTTGTTTGGTTGCGCAGGGGTTCAAACAACAGGCTGGAATAGACTATGAGGAGACTTTTGCTCCTGTTGTTAGATTCACGTCCATTAGGGTCATTCTGGCTATGGTCGCTAACATGAATCTAGAATTGCATCAGATGGATGTTAAGACTGCTTTTCTCCATGGAGAATTGGATGAAGAAATCTATATGATTCAGCCTGAGGGCTATATCCAAAAAGGCTGCGAACAGAAGGTTTGCAAATTGAATAGATCAATTTATGGCCTTAAGTAATTGTCTAGACAATGGTATATTCGTTTTCATAATACTATTATGTCATATGGTTTTGTTATGATAGATGAAAATCATTGTGTATATGTTAAGCGATCTGGTAAGAGATTTGTCATTATCACTTTGTATGTTGATGACATTCTTTTAGCCTCAAATGACATGGGACTACTAATCAAAATCAAAAATTGGTTTTCTACCAATTTTGATATGAAAGACATAGGAGAGGCTGAGTACATACTCGGAGTTAAGATTTCAAGAAATCGTTCGAAGAGGATAGTATCTCTTTCACAAGAGACATATATTCGTAAAGTAGTAGAACGATTTAATTGTAATCATAGCAATCCCAAATATGTTTCATTAGTAAAAGGTCATAATTTAAGCAAAGACCAATGTCCAATCACAGTTGAGCAGAAAAGGAATATGGAAAAGATTCCTTATGCTAATGCAGTTGGATGTCTCATGTATGCAATATTGTGTACAAGACCCGATATCTATTATGTTGTGGGCATTGTAAGCAGATATCAATCCAATTCTAGAATTGCTCACTGGAAAGCTGTCAAGGGAATTTTGAAGTATTTGAATACTACTGCAGAATATTCACTATGCTATCAAGGTAGAGACCTAAAACTGATAGGTTATACTGATGCTGATTGAGGTGGTGATGTGGATAAGAAAAAGTCTACATCCGGCTTTGTTTTCCTATTGGGAGGGGCTGTAATTTCATGGAGTAGCAAGAAACAGACTTTCATATTCCTCTCAACAATGGAAGCCGAATATGTAGCTTCAGCTCATGCTGCACAAGAAGCAGTATGGCTAAAAAGATTCTTAAATCACCTATCCCTAATCAAGTAGAACCTGTGAATTTATTCTGCGACAACCAGGCAGTCATAGCTTATGGTAAGGATCCGCGGTTTCATAGTAGGGGTAAGCATATAGACATTAAATTTGATTTTGTTAGAAGTTTAGTGAAATAAAATGAGTTGTTTATAAAACACATATCTACACAAGATATGGTTGCAGACCTTATGACTAAAGCGTTATCTTGAGACGTGTTCGAGAAACATGTAAAGTCATTAGGTTTGCGATGATTTTGTTTATAAAGAAAGAATTTTGTTTTTGGCAATATGAAAATCTTGCGTAATATGTCAGACAGAGAAGTAGCCCACTCACACGGGTATTTACGTTAGTTGGAGTCAAATATGTTGATTCTTCATTGATATGAGGTAGCTGTTGGACATTTTTTATGCGCAATGTCCTATAGCGATAATGCCATCTTGCTAAAAGAGAAAGATTAATTATGGAATGTAATAATGAGCTATTACATTTGGATCTTCTGAAATCCATATGATAAAAATTAAGTGGAACTTATCATACCTTCTGTCTTGAAGCCTAGAGTTAAACTGTGTCTATGACTCTAGTATGGTGTTAATTGACATGTGTTCCGATATAAAGGAATTTACACCATAACATGAGAATGAGTATCTCATGTGCTGTTCGACCACCGGATGGGATAAATGTTTATTAATTTCACAATCCCTGGTGTGAGACCGCGTTTCGAGAACTATGGTTCCCGATCTTTGCCCTTAAGATCCTAAGCATATTCTGGAAGTATGATTCAGTGCTGCTAGCTTAGAAAGTTCAAGAAAAGGTCATGGCTTATAGATTCGACCTGGCAGGGCTGACTAGAAAAGCAGACTGGATCATTATGGAAAGAATATAGTTAAGGGAGAAGGAACTCTGTCCATCACATTTTGAGATTCGTTGTCCAGGTGCACCAATTGTATTGAAAAGTACGATAGTGGACACGAATAAAATTATTTGAAATCATAGTGTGAACAATGGAATGTGACATGAGTCCTAGGGTGAAAGCACATTTTTTCATATGCGAGAAATCGAGATGATATTATTCACTTAGCATGTATGACTGTGCTTATGAATTTAGCTAACATACTCGATGTGTGCTGGTCGCACGAAATCCTATAAATTGTTATCTGTACATTATTGATTGTGATCAACAATGAATGAGTGTTATTTTTTTGGGCCCAAAATGCATCCATGGTTGATAGTGCTCAATAATAGATGAGTGGGAGATTGTTAGGCCCAAAAGGGCCTTTGGCCCAAACACAAAATCCAGCCCAAAATGGTCTATTTACCAAATAGTACCAATAATTCAATTAACTTTCCACCTCCATAAAAATCCAATTTTTACTTTCCACCTCCATAAAAATCCAATCTTACTTTGCCAAATTAACTTTCCACCTTCACTAAAAACAAATTCAAAAGAAAAGAAAAGTTGGATTAAATTAGTAAAAAAAATTATTTAGTTGGAAATTAGGTGATAATTGATTTGGACTAAATTGACATAAAGTAAAAAGTAGGGATGAGTTGGCCTAAATGAACAGGGATTTGTTCCCCTATAAAAGGGAACCCCTGTGACCATTTTGGAATAAGCCACCCAAATTTACACTCAGAAAATGGGATTTTCAGTTTAGTACTGATAATTTCGAGAGATATACAATTAAGGACATTCGTGAGAATTAGTCCTTTGATCCAAGAATTTGTGATCGGGATTCGACCGGTGCCTCGCCAACTTCATCCCGGGAATTCGTACAAGCACGCATCCAGAGGTACTCTCAATTTTATTGCCTTTATTTGCAATTAATTGATTTTTACATAATGTATAATTATATGTATATTATACATTCAAATTCCAACAAATTTGTAAAAATTGGTATATGTATAGTTTATTCCTGATACCGGAATCTACCCTAATTTAAAGGAAAATGATATTAAATATAAAACCCACTCAAGATCGTAGTCAACAAAAATATATTATCATTTTAAAATACCAGCCAAAACCCCAACAAAAATTTATCTTTTTACAATTAATTACATGTTCGACAGAATTTATGTTTGTAAAGATGCTATTCCCGTATTTTTCAATAAAATTCTGGGACCATCGGTTGGTTGTTGAGATGGAAAACTTTAAGGAGGTGGCATCACGTGATTAATAATATATGATATAAGAGGCGGCGACGTTATTGTCACATACTGTGTTTGATATAAATACTTTACTCCAAATTTAATTAATCTATTAAATAGGTATTATGAAAAAACATATTTCGATTTGGTTTGTCGGTATATTCACATATTGTGACAATGTTGTAAGTTGGCGCACATGTGGGATTCCCCTGCACGTGCAAGTGCTTCCCCGTGCATGTATTATCCTCTTTCCGCTTCTATAATATTCTTTTAAATCTATCCCAAAATTTTAAAACTATTCATCAATAATTATTTTATGATTAAAAGTTGAATAGGACAATGCTATTTGTGCTAACTCTATCAATAATTCTATCAATTAGTCCCTTTATATGAATCTATATTTTCAATATGAAACTGTAAGACCGTGGTTTAGTCGAATTTCATAAATACAAATTAAGCTCGACAGGATACCACAATATTTCTGTCTTCTCTTTCCAAGCGTGCTAATAGATATCTTGGTCGGTTGGGTTAGGTAAAGGCTTATCCCCTGCAAGACATAAACCTTTTGCATTACTTTGTTAAAGGACAGCACATAATACGAATGTAAGCAATCGAGCAAATCAAATTTTGATTCAACAACTTTGTCCAAAATCGTCCAATTCATGTTACTGCATCATTATCGTCGTATGATTTAATTACTAAAAAAATTGCGACACAATGATCCAAAGGTGAAGCAGAAACGAATTATGGATGTTAAACACACACTAAAAAAATAGATAATAATTGACAATAATAAATGAAACTATATATTATATTTTTGGGTTGTAAGATTTATATTCACGAGATTGAAATGGTCATTTTTGTTGAGCGATATATAGCTGAGCCAGGACGCAACAATGAAAATCAAATCGAGGTAACGAAATACTTATCAAAAAAAAAAATCGAGGTAACGAAATTGATAGGTTGTTGTAATAAAAATTAGGGCAAACTACCCTCTAGTCCCTAGTCTTAATTACAATCTCCTTTGGGGTCCTTGTTTTTTGAAAAATTATTTAGCCATCCCTGTATTTTAAAAAAATATTGATCTCGGGTCCTTGTTTGATTTCAGCAACTATTTTTTCATTTTTGTCATGTGAAATGACTATTTTACCCTTCACAAAATGACAAATTTTATCTTATTTTTGTCTTTTTGTGAAGGGTGAAATAGTCATTTCACATGACAGAAAAATTAAAAAACGAGTGGTGAAGTCAACGAGGGATCCGAAGCCAATATTTTTTCAAAATACAAGGATGGTTAAATCATTTATGAGAAAGGAGGAACCCGATAGAAGAACTCGATTCAGACTAGAAACTATGGGGAAATTTTCCCTAAAAACTATGGTTAATTGGATCGATCGTGTATGTAACTTACTTATATGTAGATATATAGCACATACAAAGTTACAACGTGGAAAAATGCTTTGGTGTGTTTTTTTTGGTAAATTGATATGAATATATATATATATATATTTTATATATATATATATATACACACATATATATATATATGTGTGTATATATATAAGGACAAAGCTCAAACCTCCATTACAAACACCAGAAGGAGATTTCATTTGGAGTGAATCAAAAATTCAATGTAAACCAAATCTTTCTAGAGATTAAAAGATAACTAAAATATATTCGAAAACTCCAGAATGAATCAAAAATTCAATGTAAATCAAATCTTTCTAGAGATTAAAAGATAACTAAAATACATTCGAAAACTCCAGAATAAACATAAAATGTTAATTATCGGCCTCTTTTAGGTAATTTGTCCAATTCAACCATTCTTGCTCTCGAAATAGAATTAAATTTATCAATTTTTTTATTGGTTCTCCCACTTTCAAAAATAATCTTCATCTTGTTATGACAGATCTTCCAGATAATAGTACTAAAAAGAATACGCCAATAAAATTTAATCGGGCTACTTCCAACAATAACTTCCCAAATAGACAAGAAAGAATCTATACTAAAAAAGTCCAACCATCTTCGTCCGGTTAATCTCACACAGAAATTTCAGACATGAGTTGAGAACTTATAGTAAAGTTGAAAATAGTTGTAAATTTCATCCTTCCTCCAACATAATAGACAAAGCAAATCTCATTTATCAAGATGACCATAACAGATAAAGACGTCCGTGATTCTATTTTTTTAAGCAACGATTCACAAGAAACACTCAACCTTTAATAAAATTTTCCATCCCAAATTTTTCTCAGCTCATAATTGAAAGGAATGACTAGTGAAGTGATGTTGTAATATGGCCTACGTCATTCTTGACTAGAAAAATCAATGGTCAAGGTTATCTTTCAGGTAATCTGGTTTATTTTATCGTGGTGTAAGTAAATATTTGCGAGCCAGTCCAAAAGGTTAGAGAGTAGATCATCCAAAATCATCCCTCATCTCTCCACTTGCCACACTTCTGAATCCTAACATTCAGTGTAACAAAGAATAATCTTCCAAATTGAAGTTTAAAAGGGACACTAATCTATTGGTCAGACAAAAAATATGGAACACCGCCATCTCTTAGAGAGAAATGCTTCATTGAGAGAAGAGTCTTTAGCCATATTTGCAACAATATGACCCAAACTTTTTTATCATCGCGAGTGATGATAATATCAAAATTCGAAGAGCAATATGAGGCATGAATTTCAGATATTATTGAAGTCCAGAGGGACACTTTATTAGTGATGAATATCCAACATTATTTAATCCCTAGAGTTATTCTTAATCATCAGGTCCTTCAAGTCTTAATCTGTCCAGATATTTTGGTTTGGTAACAAGTTTTCACCATACCAAAGAGCTTTTGTTCTTCTCCAAATTGCCAGAGCAAAGAAAATTTCTGAGCTTCGTATCAAATTTTTGGTAAACTCCTTTTGGTAAACTTTGACTAGGATAAATTGCCCACCTAAAGATTAAAAAAAAAAGCCTTCTTTCCATAAAGCAAGAGAATGGTCAGTTGCATTGATCATATATTTCCTGCTTTCAATTCTCTTCATATTTTCACCGAGTGATATTCTGAGATAGTTGATAGGATGATCAAAAGTTTTGCAACCCATAATGCAGCAAATTCATGAAGTATTAATTATGGGACTTAATTAATATTAGTACTATTTTTATTGGGTTGATACAAAGACTAGATGACATGCCAAATATAATAATCAAGTATCTCATGTTCTCCAAACTAACATTATCTAGTGTGAAGAAAAATAAGGTATCATTTGCGAATTGAAGAAAGTTAACATTTTTTCTGCACATTAGGAATAGCAATTCCTTGAATGAGGTTCAAATAAAAAGCTTTATTAATGAGGACTCTCAATTTTTCCGCACTAATGTTTAAAAGAAAAGGTGATAACAGATCTCCTTACCTTAGTCCATGATGAATCTTAAAAAGCTTGGTAGAAAAACCATTTATCAAAATAGTAGAGGATACAATAGAGCTTTAAGCCATGATCCAATTTCTCTATTGTAATCTGAATCCCATTGCCTACAAAACTTCATGAAGATAATCCCAATCAAGAGAATCAATCACTTTCTTGAAGTCTAGCTTGATTAGAGCCGCACTTCTTCTATGAGACTTCAGAAAACCAATGACTTCATTAGTCACAACAATCGTTTCTAGAATTGGCATCCCAGCAATAAAAGTGGATTGTTCATGACCAATGATTTCATAACATTCTTGAGCCTTTCCGCCAGAACATCACACCCTTCCTTAATATCCAACTTGTGAATACCATCCTCGACCTCAATAATCTTTTTGTCCACTCTTTCAAAATACTTTATCTCTTCCGAGAAAGCCAGGAGTATCGATTCACGGCTGGTAGAAATTAATTTAGAGTATTGTACACGGAAGCTAATTTCCTATCAAGGCTGAAGTTCGATAGTTTTCTCATACGAAATTGAACAAATCGAGGGATGCGAATGTCGTGAATTGTTTATCTTAAAGTTTTTTGAGTATGCTATGAGGATTATGATATTATATTAGAATCAATTACTCCTATGGAATCTGTGACCTAGTTTTGTTGTTCATCTCATGTGATGGCATGCATATAGGCAATGCCAAAGCTTTTTGTTTAAAAATACGTGTTTGAATGATCAGATATCTAATTGTGAATGATTTGAAATTATTTACGTGTTATTAAAAATTCACATACTCGTTATTTTAAAATAAATTGTTTGATATGAAATTAAATTATTTCATCAAATTCTTATTAGTGTTTTTTATCAACAAAATTTTTATTTTTATTTTTGTCAAATCTTATTACATCTTGTTTTGTTAACTTAAAGTTGAGACACTTGCCCAAAATTGTAGGGACACGAGGCCTTGAAACAATGACTTTTTTATCTGGTATGGCGCGTTACCTCTGAATTTTGTTCAACCCGTCGACAATGAAGACGAAGATTTTTCTCTTGTTTTAATAATAAGGATGAATATTTTTCCACCCTATATATTTCTTTCATATTGTCAAATATCTTGTAATCTATCGGTATTATGTCTTGTAAAAATTGAAGAAATTTAGGATTCAAAATTTGGCATGGTGGAAAAACATATTTTTCAAATGACATGAGATATTTTTGTTTGATAATAATTTAGTACAGGATAAATTACGCTCAAGTCTCTGACTTATGCCCATTTTTGTGGTAGGGTCTCTGTATTATCACAATTTGATATAAGATCCTTAATCTATAATAAAATATTAGTCAGATGTCCTTGGATGACACCATCGCCCTTTATAAAAAATTTTGTCATGAAAATGATCATTATACCCTAAAAAAAATTTAAAATTACAATATTCATTCATCCTTTGACCAACAAGAACATTAAAACTCAATTGGAACTTCCATATCATGAAATAAGCCAGCCATAACCCAACCAATACATGCCTTCTCCTTCCCACCCTCCTCCCCTCCTCCATTCCCCTCCTCTCTCTTCTTCTTGGCCCTCTTATTCTTCTTCCGCACCGATCGCGTCAACTGGGTCAGCTCCAACTCAGACCTCGCCCTATTTTACTCAATCATTTTCGACGAAGATCGCGAAATGAGAGATAAGTCAACTTTGATTTCTTCAAAGTCACCACCTTTGGACACCAAAACACAGTTGTCTCCAATACGCTGGCATTTTGGGTGGGGGATATTGAGGGAGCGATAGATGAAGAAGAGAGAGATGGAGAGGGAGAAGAAGAAGGACATTGCGAAGGCCAAGAGGAAGAGGCCAACGATGGAGGAGACCGACATATAGAAGTAGTAAAGGAGGAAGCTTAAGATTGAATTTGTATTGTAGAGATATTTCACAACTGGGTACAAGTCCGGGGATCGAAAGCTAATGACGTGGGGCTTGATGGCAGAGGCCGTTCCGAATAGCAAGGAGGTCATCAAGGCTGAAGCCGAAGAGGGAGGGTGCGATGGCAGAGGTAGGGTTAGGGCTCGAGGATGAGGCAAAGGATAAAGAGAAGGGACTAGGGTTAGCGGCGGAGGTAGGGTTATGGCTCGATTGTAGACGGATTTCTTGATGAGGAAAATTTTGCTTGATTTCTGGATTTGAATACTTGGTGTTCATCATGGTGTTATAAGGCTAAAGAAGATAGGCTTTTTTTTAGTTTTCTAGGGGTATTTTGATTTTTTTATGACAGAAAATCAAAAAAATAAATGGTGATATCATCCAAGGACTTCTGACCAATATTTTGTTATAGATCATAAAAAGGACATAAGTTAGTGACCTGAGAGTAATTTATTCTATAGTACACGATTCTTATCTTATCTTAATTAAGATTGGATTAAAAAATACATTTCTTGTAGTAAGCCATTTTGATATTGAGCTTGGGGCTTCGAAACTTCACCACCCAATTCTAAGCTCTGTAAAATACTAACTATTTATTTTATTGATTCGTATTTGTAGAAATATCGTAATTACTTTTCATAGACTTGGTTATAATGGAAGAATCTTTGTGCTAGTTTTTTTTTTACGTAATCTGCGCTAGATCTGTAAACGAGTTTTTTGAGAAATATTCTAGAAACCATTATATATATATATATATATATATATATATAGTGGCGAAGAATATTCGCCGCCTAAAAACTATGTATAGGTAGACTTGGTCATTATTTTAATTCGATTTCAATGTTCTCATGACTTCCTCTCGTCAATATTCCGACATTCGTCCAGCAAACGATATCACATCAAATGATCAAAAGCTACTATTTATTTTTTTTACTTTTAAGGTAAAAAGCTAATAAATTTTCTTGGATCACCACTGAATGGTTACTATCTGATATTTTAATATAGCAATCTAAATAATGATATACTTTACGTATGTAATATTTTTAAAAAACGGTATCTACATAATCTATATAAGATTTGAATTGAAACACCTTGTTAATACATCATTACAAGTAATTTCTTATCAATCATCAAATCATAAGAACTCTTTATCATAGCGCAAAACTTTATTAAAAACCGCCTTATATACTCATCACCAATAGATCGCAACATTATTCATAGATTCTTAGTTGCATTATTTATAGTTTTCTTATTTTAGACAAAACCGATTTGAAATTGTTTTAGATTTTAACATATTTACATGATTCTATCCGCTTAAAATTCGTTAAAAAATTAGTTCTCACTGGTCCTCACGTAAATCTCTTACGCATAACGTTCTGTATTTTTTTTCCCAAAATGGTACAACTGTGCAAGAGAGAAAAATTTTGTGATTTATTTTTTTAATAAAATTTTATAAAATTATAAATTTCCAGTATTTTTTTCAGAAATGTATTTTGAGGATGATGCGTGCAAATTTCAGCTTCGTCCGAGTTATATCATATTTTGAGAATCAGTTTTGGAAATTTGTAGATATGTCGAATATTTGACAAAATCCGCGAATATAATAGTCATAAAATTTATTAGATCTAATATATATATATATATATCGAGAGTCGTATTAGATCTACTAAATTTTATGACTATTATATTCGCGGATTCAAAATGCACTCTAAAAAATCACATTGAAAAATATCTTAAACCATAGTAAATTGTTCTACGTAAGTATCGTTCGATCCTGAAAACCTTTTTTTTTTAAATAAGGCATTTTAAGAGTCAAAACATCGACAAATTATCTTAAATTATTTGCTAGATGTATATCTTGAAAAGTTATGTGGATTTCAAAAAAATTCTCAATTCTGAGACATTGAAAAAAACTAAGTCATAAAATGTTTTTCCGTGACTTGGTAGTCATGGGTAATTTTTTCGTGACTCGATATAAATCTTGGAAAAAAAATTTAGAATGTTCAATGTGGACACTAATTTGATAATTAAACTTTTTTATGTACTATTTTCATAATTTACCGTGAAAATTAACAACTTGAAGAAAAACAATGCAGAATTAGTAAGTAGTAAGTGGTAACACATGGTTAAATGATGACATCATAAACTAGATTCATTTATTACTAAAATAATTTGATCAACTAATTAATTGGTTGTTTCAAAATTTAGAGTTGGAGTTTTAAAAATGTAGCATACTTGTTCAAAAATCATTGTTACCATTTAACGTAATTCAAAACTATATTAGTGGCCCATAAATTTTAGAAATTTTTGGATGCAACAAGTTGTTTCCAGTTGACCGCCCCATGTGGGAATGGCCGGCGAGAAACTTGGGAGGTGAAGATGAGGGAGTCCCCACTTGCGGTCTACAACTGATTTTTTCTTCTCTTTGCTGACGAAGTGCCGATGCCGATTGATGGGCGTGACTCGTCTTTAGCATACCACAAAGCCACTAAGTATGCCTCCCGCAACCCACACATCTGCTCATATTTAAATAGAGTATCATGAAATTCTATTTCACGACAGTTTTCCAACAATTTCTTGATTTCAAACTATTTTTAAGAGTACATTTTCCCATCAGTTTCTATGAGGGTGCAGATGTTTTGATTATCACATTTAGATTATCAATTAATATTTTCCACAATCATTTTAGAAGATGTGACATTTCAAATGCAAATTCACCAACTAAAATTTTATATGGCCAGTCCAAAAATAGTTTCACCAGTTCACTGTATCCAGCTCGGACCCAACTTAGCATTCCAAAAACAAGTTTGCCGACGTTTCTGTAAAATGTCAGTGGAGAAAAGCACAAATGAAAAGATAGAAAAACTTGGTAACGTCAATGCCTAGTTTATCAGAGGCCCCGCAAGTCGATGTGGAGATTCTTTTTGGACCGTTGCATTTTTCTACGGAAAGCACAAGTATTGGATTGATCTGCCACCAACTTGCTAATGACAAACCGACCATCTTCCATTCCTTAACGACGAAGGCAATAACTAGCCCACAACGTCAATTACTCATCATGCGATTGGAACGTTTTGGCCCATATGATTTTTGGCCATAAGAGGAAGTTCTGCTATAATGGTATAAAGAGAGTTGGAGTTGGGAGATAAAAGTAGTTCAAATTTTGTCTATGATAAAGATTTACATATAAAACCTCACGGTCCTAGATCCGATGATGGAAGTCACTTTTCTCAACAGAATAAGAGCATTGTTAGTGTAAGATGGACGACATTTTAAGCTAGCTGTCGAAATTGCGCAGAACATTCTCGTAAAAAGAAGCCAATCAACATTGGAACTAGGCTGATCACCGATGCCCTGCAGCTTCTGCTGTGAAACATTACACAACTCAACTTCCGATGTTTTTAATAACTGGAAGGAAGATGAACAGAATTCTGCCATCTTCCCGGTCCGTCCAGTCCACTATCAGTATCGAGTCATAGTGTGGCCGATCGGATATCAGGTTTCAAAGCAATGATGGTGAAAGTAACTACGGAGCTCCAACCCGACCTACGGGTTTAAGTAATAGTACATATAACGAGATTAACAAAGATGCGAGAGCCACTAATTCTTGCGGACATCAACATCAAAAGTAAATCACACTGGCCTAGGCATAGTGTTTACTATTGACAGAAGATTAGGGAGTCAAATTGCCCTAAAATTTGCAGATCCTGGCTTCAAGTACATGCAAAAGAACACGGCGGAGCAAAATGGGGTCAGATAATGCCTAGCATTCCATGCTCTTCTCTTCTTTTCCCTTAAACATAGATAACTTACTGCAACTTGATACATATTCAAACTCCATGGACATACAACAAGCTATGAACTCCGCTAAAATGGTTTTCCTGGATCATCTAATATCGTAGTTATTGAAGACCCACTCGGCAATGGAAGGGGAAGATGGCCTCAAAATTTGAAATCCTTCTTCTTTGATTTGCCCTCCTTCTCCTGCATTTTTCGCTTCCTTTTCTTCTCATTCTGCAAGGAAAAGACAAAATTTCGTAATATGCAGAACAGGAGAACTTTCAGTTAAAAAGAGCGTTGTGCAGACTTATAAACACACCTCTGCAACCATGTCACTGAAATCCTCACGCTGACTGCGCTGCTTCTCTTCCTCCCTGGCTTCCTCATACCTGTCGAACACAAATCAATTAGGTTCTACCGGAGAACAATTACTTCTTCTGGTATACAAAACAGAATGGGAAGAGAGTTGTACGTACTTGGCAGACAGAACATCCTCCATAGCATCCAATTCTTCGGGCTGCAGTGACACATCCACCTTATCTGTCTTTTGACCTCTAAGAAGATCAACCTGCAAAAAATCTAGGGTTGTTAAACAATGCAAGACCAATGGAAAATTGCCAGAACAGCTGCGAATAATAAGCCCTGCATAAGATTCGGCTGAGGGCTTAAGACTAATTGGCTGCATGCAAACAGTCTCAGAAAGATCAGGTTTTTACCCTTTTGGCCCCAGCTTTGTCTTGGGTTCCTGATGCAATAACATACGTATGTGATGTTCCGAGCAAAGTCCCAGCAGTAATCTTTGCTTCTTTCTCTTCAAGAACCTTCATGTACAGAGATTCACCAAACAAAAGTTGAATCAATCATGTCATGGCAAGCACAGAATCATCTCACAACAAGATTAAAACTTAAAAAGTAATACTCACTTCATATAGAGGTCTATCAGGCTCCTTCCTTTGCTGCTTACGAAGGTCAATGACATCAGGTGTCTCAACACCAGTAGGTGTGCTGTCAACCATAAAGAAAGAAGAGAAATTTAGCTCCAAGCACAGCAGGAAAACAATTTCACATAACCACAATTCAAGCGAATAGCCAGATAGAGCAATTTCCAGTCTAGGACAAAACACTTGGTTAATAGCTCAATATTCAAGTCTGAAAAGAAGCCAGTGTTACCTTGAAAGACTATCTACTGATTGGATGCCATCCTCCAACTCCTCGTCCTCCATCTGTTCCTCCTCCTCTTCCTCCTCTTCTTCTTCTTCTTCCTCTTCCTCCAGGTCACCCCAATGCTTGCTTTTATCAACAGGCTCCTCCTAATGTGGAATTCCATGCAAAAAATCAGTAGCAGTAAGCAGTGCCACCTAAATGTTGGACCATGGGAACTATCGAATTGCACAAGATAGATACCTCATAGTTGGGCTGATCTTGCTGTTGGACTCCAAACACATCACCATACAGAGGACGCCCATACTGTCACATGTTTTCAAGTTGGTCATAGTGGTTTCTAAAAGGTAAAAGGTAAAAGACAAAAAAAAAAACATGGAATGGTTCCCATTCAATAGCACAACACCATCATCAATTTATGGACCATAGACTAGATACATGAATTGCAGGAGCAATAAAAAAGAACTCACTTCATCAACTGGAGGCTTCCCCCAACCACCGGGATGATAACCGAAGCTAGCCCCTGGTGGGATAGGAGCATTCAGTCCAGGAATTTTTAGATGCGGATATGATGGTGGAGGACCATATCTCTGGATGACAGAAAACAATTAAACATTAGAATAAAAAACAATAAATGAGAAGTTCTAAACTACATGGTAAAAACATGAATATAACTGCACTTGCCTGCATGTTAATGAGCCATGGGGGAGGAGCACCTTCTGGCATGCCCAGGGCTTCTTTAAGTTCATGAGAAAGATTTCCTGGTTTCATCTCCCGAAGCTTTACCTGCGATCAGTGGAAACAGCATCACAGGTCAGATACAAAAAAAAATTGAAACCAATATGAATATCACAAAATCTCATCACTGACATGCACTAGACACGGTATAATGGCACACCACTCATACCTCAAATTCTTTCCCTTCGTGATAAAGATCACCATGGGTTGTCAATTTTGGCTTCGTTTGATACTTGAAAAATGCATCATGAAGCACCTGAAATATAAAAGATTGGTATTAACAAACTACTGCAATAAAACTGATGCGAGAACTGTGACAGAAGCCCAAATAACAAGATTTTTGTACTAAAAGAATGCAATGATAACCTGGTAATCAATGTCCATTTTACCCATCTTTGGCTGCATTCTTTCGCGTTGCTTCTGCTTCAACTTCTTCCCGTCCTCCTTCTCAATGTAAGCCTTCATATGGAAAGAATCAATGATAAATCAATAAAGTAGCACATAATGACCAGTAGCTAAATAAAATTGCCAAAAAAGACTTTTCATGTTTCAAAGAACCCATAAACTTGATATACCTGTCTAATTTTCTCAATTCCTGTTGCAGCAATGAAATCAGGAAGGTGAAAAGGTTGCTTCTCAATACCACGTTTACCCTGCAAAAGATACCCAACACTTGGTCAGATACGAAACAAACATATGAACACCAAATCGTAAGAATCTGGCCAAGGCCAGCCAATTAGTCCAATTTTCATCGGAAGAAATAGTTTGCGCATTAAACGCATTTGGCATGGCATCTGAAATTCAAGGTAGATGAATTAGAATCTCCAAGACAATAACCCCAGAAAGTAGCATCCAATTCATAACCTACCAAACAACATAATACACATTTAAGGGTTGTCAACTAAGTGACGCATCAACAATCTAATACCATGCTAAGCAACACTACCAAATTAATTACAAGAGAACTAAATCAAGGATCCCCCTTTGGCAAACACATACAAGTCCAGGCTCCATGACTGTCACAGCCGCTCTCCTGCAAGAACCACATATATTTTCATATAAGAGAAACCTTCTCAACATTATTCTCCAGCATTCTCTTCCCTATGTCACTCATGACACATCATGTCCTACCAATCATGCATATAAGAGAGTGCAGTGACTCTAAGTAGCAATCACTAACCTGCAGAAATTTCCTTTTCTGACACCAGTGCCTGGGAACTGGAACAGTGTTTCTGTAAGATTTTAGAAACACCAGCAGCTTCGGATCAGCTGAAGTGGCATCCCAAACCTGCAGAAAAGAGAACAGATAAGTTAAGGGAAATAACACCAGTCCAAGAAAGCTTCAAATGAAAATCACAAGTACTTCTTAATATCAGAAAAAAAGAATTGGGGAAATTTTGAAAAAATCCTAAATTGTGTAGGCTACAGTATTTATTAAATATGTGTTTTTTTATTGAACCATTTCATTTGCGTGTATCAGGAAGAGAATAAACTCAGGTCTGACTCTGTAGTAAAGATGGAATTCAGAACGAACCATCAATTACAACCCCAAAAATGCCAGATTCGGCAAAATAACAAAGAGGACGAATTAGCATACCTCAACTACATCAGGCCTCGAAGATATCTGCTTGAGTTCTGCAATTTTCATCCGTCGCAGAAGCTGCAAAACTATCATACTTAAGAAACTGGATCACCGTTGAAATACTAGTAAAACAAAAGAAAAGAAGGGAATAGAGAAGAAACCTTTTTCTTCTTATTTGACATGCCACCTTTCTCCTTTTGTTGATTATCCATTCCTTCCTCATCCGAATCCGAGTCATCTTTCTTGCTTTTGGCTGCATTTTCCACAGATTCGTCCTTCTTCTCAGCTTCCTGATCACAAAAGGCAATGCGAAGTTCAATAAAAAGTGGAAAATCTCATGACTTTGCTATGCACGATAGACAGGGATAGAAATTGTTTCTCACCTCGTCGCCAACAGATTCAACGAACTGGAACTTCTTAAAGACCTCTCTCAGCTCATCGTCTATAATGTCGTCCAACTCCGGCTTCTCCGGAACATACTCCACTATAACCTGCTCCTCCACCTAAATATTCAAACAAACAAACTATTACCATTACCATTACGATTTGGCACACTAATATAAACATTCTACCAAAACTACTGATGGTAACAGGAAAAGTCATGTAGAATCGAAGAAGAACAAGAATCAAATAGAAAAACATAAAACCACTAGTTTGCCCTCGATAAGTGCAATCGGTCGCCACGAAAAAAACGTCCCAAATTATCAAACATGCATCAGATTGCTTCCTACTAGTCTTGAGCTCATTTTCGTAAAACAACTTCCCCTAAATCTGTAGGCATCAATTTTCCCCAAAAACTAGGGTTCCGAAATCGCTCCCTAAACCCTAGAAACCTCATTCCACAAAAAGAGGTCCAGTTACCTTCGCGCCTTGAGGATCCGAGTTCTCTTCGGCCGCCTCGCTCTCGTTTCCGTTTGTGGGGCCCGGGGCGGACTTGTTGCTCTTCTTCTGCTTGCGCCGCCTACGGCGCCGATCCATCTCCTTCGACTTCTTGGAGACCGTGGCGGTCGAGTCGGTTAGGTCTCCGTTGGAGACGGCACCGTTCTGGTACGGAATAGCCTCCGCGGCCATTGCGGTGGATAGAGAGTGTAGTTAGAGCGGGCTGGTTCAGTTGTTTGCGAAGGAGGAAATCCGAAAATCCGGTGAAGTGGAAAATAGGGGAATTTTGGGTGGAAAAATAATAAGGGTTAAGAACCGTATGGTTGGAAATATTTAGGGCTTTTTTCAATTCCGGGCCGGATTCTTTTGCAATTCTGTTACTGGGCCACATCTATTTGGATTGGGTAACGTTATTGCGGACCGGGCGTGGATAAATAAGGGCCCATTGGGATTTGACACCATAAGATTATGATTTCTGTTTTTGAGAATGCAAGTAGGGGTGAGCAAAAAACCGCACATACCGCATACCGCACCGTACCGTACCGCACCGTACCGCAAATTTAACAAACCGCGCGGTATCGGTATGAAAAATTACCGTACCGTACCGCACCGCGATAAAATGGTGCGGCTGCGGTTTTTAGCACCACACCACACACATGCTAAATACCGCAATATACCGCACCGCACCGCGGTATACCGCAATACCGCACCACCCCGACACCGCACGATACCGCACCGCGCGGTTTTTCCCTATACCGCATACCGCACGGTTTGATTTTTCTTAAGAAAAAAAATGCGGTACGGTATGAAATTTCATACCGATACCGCAATACCGCACCGAACTCACCCCTAAATGCAAGTGTTAAATAATTTTTAGGGAAAATTAGGCTAAAGTCCCTCTAGTTTGGGGATTCAACCGTTTTTGTCCCTACTGTTTCAAAACTATTCTTTTAGTCCCTATTATGCAAAATAACACAGACAATTAGTCCCCCATTCCGACGTCGGACTTTTTTCCGGCCAAAACCTTATCTGCTTTGACACTTTTGCCCTTTTGTTTGTAATTCCGTCCAAGCTCAAAAACAAAATTTTCTCCCTCCCTCTCTCCTTCCTCACGTCTTCTCCTCCTCCATCTCCTTCTCTATTTCTTCCTCTTAAATCAATCAATTGAAAAGAAAAACACTACTAAACGACAAAACACATCCCATCCTCTTTAGTCATCGTCATCACCCAGAAAACAAGTTTTCGACCGACGAAATGTTCTTGGTTTCTTAATAGTTTTTCACGAATTAAAAACCAGATTTCATTGAAAATCAACATTAAAGATATTCATGATCTTAATTTTCCAGAATAATGCATAAAACTAACATTTGGAAGAAACTATTCAAAGGTTTTTCGAAAACCCATCGATGCCGCTACCCTTGTCACCACCGCCCCGGAGTCCGACGTCTTCCGAGGCTCTCTTCGGCCGTCATCCCTCTTCCTGCTGTTCTCAGCTCGACCGCCCGAGTCCACCAGAGAAGGTGCCTCCGGCCTCAACGAGGAATAGACCCCAACGCCCAAGAATCAGAAATCCGACCGAGGGTTTTCTTAGCAAAGATAGCCGCTACCGTGCGCATTTCGTCGCCCAAAATGCTCTCCATCGAATTCATCAGATGCCTAATTTAAGAACCAAAAATTTCCAATTCAAGAACCCTAATTTAACTAAAAATTCCCAATTCAAGAATCCTAATTTAACCAAAAATTCCCAATTCCCACGATGCCTGACCCTGGTTCGAAGGTCTTGGGGGTTTATAAGGCATGTATTAGGTTTGGTACCCCGCTCACTTTCGTCTCTATCGGGTCCTTATTCGTGCCCTAGGGAGGATCGGGTTGGTCGAGGAATCTGTTAATTTGTTCATGGAGAAGAAAAAGTTGGACAAAGCTTACGAAATGATCATGGAAATAGAGGATGACCCAGGAGAATCTCATTTAGGAGGTTTATAATGATTAATCTGTTAATTTAGGAGGTTCAGAATAATTAATCTGCAAAAGGAGAAGAAACTCCGGCGTTGTTTCTAGTTTGCAAATAGTTTCTTTCTCTTTTTTTATATTGAATTAGGGAAGAATTAAAAAAAGGCTTCAGACTTGTTTTTGGACAAGAGGGGCATAATCGTCACACCACGTCATGTTTTGACCGAAAAAAACTCCGGCGTCGGAATGAGGGACTAATTGTCTGTATTTTTTTGAATAGTAGGGATTGAAAGAGTATTTTTAGAATAGTAAGGATTAAAAAGGTTGAATTACCAAAGTAGAGGAACTTTAGCCTAATTTTCTCTAATTTTTATGATTTTTTCGTCAATACATTGTCTTACTCAAATCAAATCTTTATTATACTATAGATATTTCTATATATCAGGTATTACCACAATTTTCCATGATTTTTATCGTCCTTATTCTCTTCATATACTTTTTTTTCTCTCTCTAGTTGCGAATTTTATCTTATGTCAATCTAAATCGATCGATTTGACTTGTTAGATTGATAGTCAATAATATTATTTTGTAAATAATTCTTTACCCATTTAGAAATGTTTTAATATTGAACTTCCTTGAATTTTATAATTTATTATATCGTTAGACACAAGTATGACAATCAATAATATTAATAATCTATTTGTTGGAAATAAGTAGTGAATGAGCCCAAGTGAGGCTCAAACCCAAAAGTCCAAAAGTCAACTTAAGGGAAATGAAATATGTTTACCACATTGGAAAATACAAAGAAGATTTCCAAGTATATAAGGAATTTCCTCCCTTGCATTTTCACTTGGTTGACCACTCTCTAAGTTGACCATTGACTCTGTGAGGACAATTGTGTAGTACCGTCTCAGCCCGAGAGCGGGTACTTGGGTGCATTGAGGTATACTTTTCACTTTGCACGATGCTACGTCACGAGAAACATTGAGGAGCTCTAAATATTTTGAAAATTTTCAAAGTAATCCGAAATCCAGACGAAGGGACATGAGGGCCAACGGATAAGTCTGCACTTCCGAACAGACACGAGGTGGCAGATAAGGTCATCCAGCCAAAGGACGCGAGGCTAGACAAGATCAGGATAAGGCTACCAGACAGCCTTCCGAAGGGATGCAAAGAAGCTGAAGCCTATCCAGAAGGGCTTCCGAACGGATACGGCCATTCAGAACAAGCAGACAGCCAACGGTCGTGACCATTCAGAAAGCCTGCATCCTTGGCTCATCCATCCTATAAATAGGCATGTCTACTTGCCAAAATTCTCATCCCAGCAGTAATTGCTTTACATGTGCATTGTTGTCTTCTCTTATCCCCCAATTCTACATAATAGTAAAAGAGTTCGTCCGAAAGTTTCGGGTATATAAGGGTTCACTCGAAAGTTTCGAGATTCGTATGCAACGGTTTTGGAAATGTCTAAATAGTCATTGTATCTTGGGAATAATTGTCGTAGCTCATAGTCCACTAAAATACGGGGCAATCTCGTCTTACGGAGAAAGTGCCCCAACTATAGTCCGTTCCTAATCAAGTACACACCCACCGATGACAAACACTATTTAACTATTCTATAAAATGATATAAATGACACAATCAATGTCGTATCATGATTTGAACAATCAAACTATTTTTTATACTACATTATTTAATCAAAGGCCTAGACTATATCTAAAATTTAGACTTTTAATACCAAATCTTAAAACTACTCCAGTATCGTTAACATTGTAACAAGTGTTGATTTTAACAAATTCCCAAATCGGTAAATATCTAGCTACCCCATGAAACAAAATACATGCCATTTATTTCATCCGTCAATGCAACCGGGATAAAATTCGCCCAAAGATCCAGACAAGAATTGTCAAAGGACCGTACAATAGCCGCGTCATATACTCTTCCCGTACAGGGGAGAATTTAGTTAGGACATATGGAGGGAGCATGTTCTTTTTGTCTGAAATAATAATATTATACAAAGAGAGAAACTAACCAATGCAAAGTACGCCACCCGACAATCTAGTAGGCCCATGCATTCTCTCTCTCTGTCTCTCTCTCCTCCCGATCTAAAGGAGAGGTGAAAATGTGAATCTATAAGCTAGATCTTCTCCAACACCCAAAAATAGTCGATTTTTTATTCCCCATTGATGATGGGGTTAGAAGGAGAAAGGGATGAGGTGGGTGTGCATGGAGGGATGATGAAGAAGAAGAATGAGTACAGGAAGATGGGTTCCGGTCATTATCCGAATGAGGGAAATAGGTTGTCGATGGTTGACCGAGATCTAGTAAAAAATGGAACCTTTCGGAGGAGAAAGAAAGATAAAGAGGAGGGGGAGTCTAGGAGATACGTCCTCACTTGTGCTATTTTTGCCTCCCTCAATTCCGTTCTGATGGGTTATGGTAAAGTCAACACTCAAGTCAAAATATTTTTTGTCCCCCCATTTTTTTGCTTGATTTGAAGTTCTTATTTTGATCTATTGGATCTGCTTATGTTTCATGAGAATCGTCCGAATGTTCTGAACATTCGTGTTTATGCTTCCACTGCCCTAACAAATAGAAATGTATCGACTCGATATGATAGCTGTAAGATTTCATCTGAAATGGAGGTTAAATGGGGTTTACCTCTAAATGGTAGCTTTTTTGTGAAGTATTCATAGTCGAACATTATCGGGTGTGTCTATCTAAAGGTATTTTCTCTATTCGTAAGACTTGATTAGGATTAGCTCTCATTGATTCTAAATGATAGCTTTTTATCTCCTATGATTAGGATCCAATGAACCTAGGTCATCAAAGATTGGTGGGATACGGTAAGGAACGACATAGTAACTAAGCTGCTGCTAACCCTACTGCCCACCGCCCCAAGGGCTAATACCTAAGCTGAAAGCCTTAGTAGGTAGATCTCTGATGATATGACCTAGCAGACTGGACCGATGCCAACTGAGAAGAAAGCTATGTTCGCGCAAACAGATAGAACTGCTAGCCCGATTCTGAATGTTCCATCCCCCATTAGAGATAGTGTAATACTTAGACAGAGTAAGCTAATTGTCATTCCTACCGTACTTACATAAAACAAAGGTTTCCTTCCCACTTTGTCGATGAGAACTATGGCTATAAGGATGAACATGGTTTTTGTGAGTCCATGGCCACAGTCGCGGCGAGAAGCTGAGTGTTGCCCTTGATCCCCGCGTCTTTGAAAATTGTTGGGCTATAGTAAACTGTTGCATCGATTCCTGTAATTTTATTGGAAGCACTTGATCCCACAACCTATAATCAGCATCCTCCAAACTACAGGGGATGGATTTAGTAACTCTCGCCACACAGCTTTTCCTACATATTTCTCAGCATTAGCCCCGCTAGTAGATTGTTGTATCTCCGCCAACTGTTCTTCTACTTCTTTATTACTTTCGTTTGTCTTTGATAATACTATTCATGCTTCATCGATTCTGTTCTGCATCACTAACCACCTTGGAGATTCGAGAATCACGAAGAGTACGAACCCGAGGAAAATTAAAAGGAGGATTCCCACTCCAAGCATGACTCTCCAACTAATATGTACTAGCAAGCCAGAAAATACGTAGTTTGAGATGTAACCAAGGAGGATTCCAAGGTTGATAAAAATCTCGAGAAATAAGGTGAGCCTTCCTCAGGCAACGGTGGGGGCTATCTCTATAATGTAAACCAGCGCGATCATCACCCCGAAGCCAATACCAATGCCAGCCAGTAGCCTCCCTGCCATCAGCACCCAAAATGAGGGAGCAAGAGTCATCAAAGCAGCTCCGGACTGAAATAGAATGGCTGCGAATGTGATCGTCCACTTTCGACCAATGGCGTCTGATGTTTTCTCTCCGACTAAACTACCCAAGAGCGAGATTATACTCAAAATTCCAACTGGTACTTCTTCTTACACTTCCGATATCCCAAGATCTTCTTTGATAAATAAAATGGCTCCACTCATAACACCAACATCTGCAGAAGAAAATGGATGCACATTAAAGAACGAACCATTGGAAACGAGTTATACAATTTTAAAGAACAGAAAGATGGATGGTTCCTAAAGGATAGAAGAGTTTTATTCTACTCAATTAACATTATATGAAACTCACAAGTAAATCAACCCTAGTCAAATATGAGTCCATGCGATTACAGTTGGAGGCACATTTTTTGTGTTTGCAGTTATCTCAACTGTTTTTGTTGCTTTTGTGTACTTTTGTGTTCCAGAAACCAAAGGCAAGTCCTTGGAGGAGATTGAAACAATCTTTGATAATGAAAGTGAGTGGCAAAGGGGACAAGTAGAGTTGGGGGATGTAGAAAGATTAGTACAAGATACTTAGATTGGATGTACGTTGCTATAGTCCACAAAGATATTGATCAAATTTGTTAGCTTTTCTTTATTTTATTTTTTTGAATTATCATGTATTTGAACACGCACCGAGTATTATTTGACAATCATGAATATAGTGTACATGCAGTATTCTTTGACAAACTAACATTCGTACATGCAAATATTGCCTCATCTAAGTTACTAGTCCAAATATTGGCATTTTTTATGAATTTTCATTTCAGTTATTGCTCCCATTTGTCTTCTTATGTCCTAATATGCATCAAAGAGCCCAAATGATCTAGAGTCGGTGTCTCTTGAGCCAATTTTTGACATGTTATGGAGTAAGATATTTTTTTGGTGAATGGGAGAGGCCAAGCCCCTATATATTACGATAAATGGCCAAAAACACGCTTACTAAGTGTAAGATCCCCTCTCGGCCTCTTGTGAGGATGCAACCGTCGACCTCGTTAAACCCCTACCATAGAAAACCCAGTGGGAGAAAAGTTGTGGAAGGAGAAGAGTACCTCGAGGGGGAAATGCTCCCCTTTGATGTTTGGGGTATCGCTAAAAATGATCTTATACTGTAACTACTCTATATGTTCCTAAGAAAAGAAACATCACTCAAAATATCCATCATAATCCTCCTAACATCAGAGGGTGGAGAATCTAAACTAATAAGCCTCAAAGAGATATGAAAGCCCTGATTGGCGAGGAGATCAGCACATCTATTTCCTTCCCTATACACATGTTGAACTCTAAGTTCCCAGCTTCCTTGCATAGCCTCTCAAACTTGATGTAGGAGTGGGTTTGGAGCAAAAGACTCGGTGCTTCATTTCAAAAAGAAATCTTCCATAATTTTAGAGTCGACCTCCACAATAAGCCACTCAATATTGAGGCTTCTAGCTAATATCAACACATGATAGGCTCTCCATAGCTCCACATTCACACTGAACACTGGCCTTTATTGGCAATGAAACCTCTTTTCTTTGCACCATTATGATCATGGATAATCCCTCTTACAGCAGCTTACTTGGTCGAAGCACGCATTGTACCATCCAAATTTAGCTTATGCCACCCTACAGGTAGTCGGTCCCATCCAATTAGCTTGTCCTCCCTACGTAGCTGTGTTGTCATGCTAGCCCTTGCCTCAATTGCAGCCTGAATCTCACGTACCCTACAAAGAATAGCTTTGCTCGCATTAGTCAATCTCTCTTCTCCCTCACCCCAAACTCGGTAATTACGCCATTTCCATATAGCATTAATCGCACATATGAAAATGTCTATCTACCGAGCAGGGGCTTTCAAATTCCTATCAAACCATGTAGTTAAATCAAGAGAGAAGAAGTGCTTAGGGGTAGAAAACTCCCTGTATAGAAGCTATTTTCAGATACACAAAGTCATAGGGCAATCACGTAGTACATGAAGAACAGTCTCCTCCCCGGCATCGCAGTAAGGACAACTCACATTTTTGGACATATGCCGATGCCTACGGACTGCATTCATGAGAATACGGCCATGACTTTCCATCCACATCAAAGACTTCCTCCTTTGCGGCCCCTGCCACTGCCATAAGCATTTTTATAGTCTCTCGCAGGTCTTCTGATCATTATCCTGAAGGAGTTGATACACGGTCCTTACTAAAAACTTGCTATTATACGTAAGACTCCAGATAAGCTTATCCAGTCCTTGCAATGATCGAGGCATGGGTACCTCTGCAATAATAGCAATTACCGAAGGGGGTAAGAATTGGTCGATAATATCCCACTTCCACCCTCCATCCTCGTTCACCATATCACATACTCTCATTCCATGCAAAGAGAGCAGGACATCATTAACACATCTTTCCAAGAGCCTGTCACCTCCATCCACCCACTTATCCTGCCAAAACAACGTTGAATAGTCATCTCCAATAGCCCATTTGACACCCTTCTCCATAAGCGGCCAAAGGGAGGCAATAGCTTTCCATAGGGGAGAATGAGACTGTTTCACCGAGACCAGGAAAGGTCACTTGTTGCTTGATATACTTCTCTCATAACACCTGTGTCCACAGTTGGGACCTATTAGAAATGAGCTCCCATGTAAGTTTCATTAGGATGGTCAAGTTTTGGATATGGAGCTTCTTGAGACCAAGCCCCCCTTCCTACTTGGGCTTGCAAATAGTATCCTAAACCAACAAATGAGGTTTTTTCTTCTCCGTTGATGAGCCCCAGAGGAAGCCCTATTGAATCTTCTCGATGCTATCACAAAGGCCTTTAGGAAGTTTGGCCGATTGTATAGCATAGATGGGCAAAGTATTAATAACTGGTTGGGATAAAGTTGCACGTCCTGCAAAAGCCAACTTATCCGCACACCATCCCTGCAATCTTGATTGGACCTTCTCAAGTATGAAAGCAAAGGTGCTCTTGGTAACTCTCTCATGAAGTAGAGGCATCCTTAGATATTTGCCCAAGTTTGTGGCCAGGGAGATACTAAGAGAGCCTACTAACCCAGGCGCCAAGGAGCTAGATACATTCTTCGAAACAAAGAGTTTCGTCTTTGGCTTACTAACTATTATCCAGACAAGTCACAAAACCTTTCCAGAATTCCACTTATCACATTAGCTTGCATGCTTGAAGCCTCGGTGAAAAGGAGTAAATCATTCGCAAAAAACAAATATGACAGCCTAGGCCTTTGTTGGGAGGACTTAAGAGGTTTCTAGTCTCTTTGAGTCACACTAGTATGGATTATGTGCCCCAGTCTTTCTATGCATAGAACGAAAAGATATGGAGAAAGAGGGTCCCCTTGTTTGATACCTCGCGAATGAGTGAAATAAGTCATCGCTTCACCATTCTAGATAACCTGCATGGAAATAGAAGAGACGTACCTAAGTATGAGATTAATAAGAGAAGTAGGTAACTTGAGCAAAGTGAGAGTCTCCCTGATGAAGCTCCATCACGATCGATCATAAGCTTTGGCCAAGTCCACTTTAATAGCCATGATGCCTTTGCCATTTCTTTTATTCTTCATAGTATGTATGACCTCTTGTGCAATAACAATGTTGCCAATGATATTTCGACCTACGACAAAGCTATTCTGATTCTGGGCCACCCACTATAGCATATAAGGTTGGAGTCTCATTACTATTAGTTTAGTGACGACCTTAAGAGAGGTATTGCATAAACTAATAGGTCTAAAATGCTCAGGCCTCTGAGGATTCTTTTCTTTGGGTATAAGCACGATAGCAGTATCATTTGCATTCTCCACAGCCCTCTTTCCCATGAAAGCATCTCTAACAAACATTATTAAAGATGTTTTGACAGTGTCCCAATATCGTTGGAAAAAGATAACATGAAGACCGTCTGACCTAAGTGCTTTAAGCAGTGCCATTGAGAATTAGACCTTCCTAATTTCTTCCTCCGAAGGCAAGATAGCTAACCTCGTACTCTCATCCTCAGATATCTGTGGAAACATGTTTGATCCAGGGCCGTAATCCTCTACTCTCTCCTCCTCCGAATATAAGGCTTTAAAGTAGTTGAGGAGGATTCCCTTGATGACTACATGATCTGAGACCCATTCACCATCATAATTCTTGATAGCCTCAATCCGATTCGCCTTGCGCCTTACCATGGTTGTTGTATGAAAATACTGAGTATTACGATCACCCTGTGTGAGAAAATCCTTCCTAGATTTTTGCAACCAAAGCATTTCCTCTTGTTCTAGAACTATCTCAAGCTCATTTCGAAATACGCCTTCCAGTCTTTTCAGAAATGGATTAAGGGCCTGGTCTAGTGCCTTCTGTATTTCGGCCAGCCTACGCAGCAAAACTTGTTTTTGACAATGGATATCCCCAAACACATGACAATTCCAGAGCTTAACATGCTCTGTGAGCTGTTCGCAGACCATTAGGAGAGTAGCTTCCTTGTCCCAAGAATTGCGCACAAACTCAGGGAACCGAGAATCACTCAACCATGCTGCCTAAAAACGAAAAAGCCACTTGAATGGTTGTATTGCCAGATCTGAATTGAGTTTGATTAGTAATGGGTAGTGATCTGACTTGAATCTTGGAAGATGAAACACTTTGGCTTCTAAAAAGGCTAAATGCCACTCGATATTGGCAAGTCCTCTATCGATTCTTTCATGGATCCCCCTGCAAACCCAAGTAAAATAGGATCCCACAAAGCCTAAGTCTATAAGAGAACAAGCATCTATCCAATCTTTGAACTGCTGATGTTTGAGCCCTCTTATAAGAGCACCTCCTAACTTCCCATCCGTGATGAGGAAAATGTTGAAGTCACCCACTACAAGCCAAGGCTTAGTCATCATTCTTGCAATATCACTTAACTAGACCCAAAGTTCCTCATGTAAAACTGCCTTTGGGTGACCATAGACCGCCGTGAAATACCAATTATTCCCTTGTGATTCTTGCACTTCACAGTGAATAAATTGAGTTTGGATAACTTCTACTGAAATGTTGAGAGACTCTTTTCTCTAGAAGATCCAGATGCCGCCCGAATGGCCACGCGTCGGAGGCTGGATAACGTCCGAAAACTGGAGAGCTCTAGCTAGCATATTAGCACACTTACCCAAAATCCATGTTTCCACAAGCATCAGACTATCCGGTTTATGGAGCTTGACCAATTCCTTGATAGAAACTTTGAATTTGGTGCAAGCGGTACCCTGACAATTCCAAGAAAGGATACTCATAAGGAAAATAAAACAAAAGTAGTAAGAGACCAATGCTAAAAACCAATAGACCAAGCAACACCACAGGGGAAAAAATCAGTTAGAGACTCCCTGCACCACGTTGCAGCTTAGTTTTCCATCACCATTTCTCGTCCCATCCTCCGATATTTCAACATCCAGCCCAGAAATTGTCGCTTCCAAAGACCCTCCACCTCTATTTGGTTTTTGCAAATTGGTTTTCTGAAAGAGCATGCTGCGAGACTGTCTCTCGCTCCTAAAACTAGTGTTGGATCTAGAGCCTTCGATTAGAGAAGTGAACTGTGATTTTTTTTACCTTGCTCGATACCAATTTTGGAACAGTCTATCAGACTTATTGTTGCATCGCCCTGGATCACCTGCGGTAAGGGGGAGGGGTAACATCCTTTGGAGAGACCTTGAAAAAGCCTTTGATTGAGCCTTAGATTTATCAACTGATGGGCTTGTTACTTGAGCATCTGTCTTGACCTTAGCAGGCCTTGGGCTAGATGTATTGGGCTTTTTGGGCTCAGTTTGAACTTGAGCTTTCTTACCTAAATCCCTTGGTGAGACACCCCGATTACTGGCCTTGGGGGAATCCTTATTCTTACCCATGATTTCTTTGGCTTTTAGTGGCATTGGATTTTTCGAGGCGATCTAATCTAAAGCCTGCTCATCCCCTTGAGCAACTAACAAGTCCTCTTCATTGACTTTATTCAGAATTTCGAACTTAAAAGCTGGAATTGGCACTTGTTCATCTGCCTATTTTTGGTTGCTACATGATTGTTTCCCCCCTTTGGTCTGTCCCCCGTGACTAACCCCTTGAACAACAGCATTATACCTTTTTGCCCTTGGTCACTGTGGAACGACCATCCAGTCTCTGTAACAGCTGTCTATCTCTGGCTGCGGGTTAACCACCAGTTACGGGACATCCGTGGCCTGCGCAGAATTGGGTTTGTGACCCTCTGGTTCAAGGTTTCCATAAGTTCCACAACAAAAATATATATGGTGAAGTCTCTCATACTACAACCGATGATATGTTTTACACACCTGAAAGGAGGACAATAAGGGTCAAGTAATATCCACCTCCACATATATTCTCACAAAAGCTCCTCATTGGTGCTCCTCGGTCATGCTATCAATCCAAATTGGACGGCCTATATGGTGCGCCAAATTCTTTAGAAACCCAGCATAGTAAAACTCTATTGATAAGAACGGTACATGAACCCAAACAACAACCTTTGATGTTTTCGCAATCCTTGGATCAAAATTTGGCCTCCATCTTTGAACTGTAACATAGTTATCCGAGATCATCCAGGGCCCTCCTATGAGAATTCGATCATATTCCTCGGCTGATGATGGTCGTACCAAGTAAAAGCCACATCCCAAATCGGTAAGGTTAAAATTTGTAGGGAAGCCCCACATCTGCGCCAGCCTCATTTTTAGATAAAAATACGAGACCTTATAATCCAATACCTTGATGATAAGAGTTTTCCACCATGGATGACGCATTTCAAGCTTCTCTTCCTTCATGAGTCGGATCGTAGGGCAAAAGAGGTCGTCGTCTTCCTCCCCTTCTGAATCGCTTGACCCCAAATCTTCATCCTCAACGTGGAAAGTATGACTACTGTGAGTTGCTTCTGAAGACTCCGTTGCCATGGTTGCATCCTTAAATGATAGCTTCCAACATCGGTCTTCCGGTTGAGTATCACTAGACTGGTTGGATCCATCCTTAAGAAGCGGTGCCGAGAGGGGCGCTTGTTGTCCCTCCTTTGGGGCCAAATCTGTCTTAACCTTCTTGCTCCCCCATGGAGGTGTTACAGCGGGCTTCAGATGATATTATAGGAACGTATACACTTGCATTGCAATGAGACCTCTTTAATATACACGAGTTTCAGATGATAAAGTTCAACAAATTCAATATATGCAATTGTATTATCATATGAGTGGTGAGGCCAGTATTGATTTTCCTTACTCTTTGTCGAGCCCATGATAAATTCCTTAATCAAGATCCATGTACCAAGTTAGTCAATGGGGAAAATCGACTAATATATATATATATATATATATTGGAAAAGTTAGAACAATTATTATTTTTTTAGGAAAAAGTACACATAAGCACACTATGGTTTAGTTTGTTCCAAACAAAGACTGTGATTTTTTTTCTTCCAAATTTAATACATGTATTTCATTTCGGAGATAGCTCTAGTCTCGGACAGCTTCGAATGGTGTTCGACCACTTGGCATTGCCATGTAATTGCCACATAAAGACCACGCCAACTATTGTATCTTACTTGGTCGGGGTGACATGGCATGAAAAATTACTATCTTTTCCTCCTATTTTTTTCTGCTCCTTCCTCTTTCTTCCTCCTCCCTCTTCCTCCTCCTCCCTATTCCTCCCCCTCCTCCCTCCTCCTCTGTCCCCTCCTCCCTCCCTCCTCCTCCATCCCTCCTCCTCCTCCTTCCACTCCTCCTCCTCCTCTCTCCTCCTCCACTCCCTCTTCCTCCTCCTCCGCCCCTCTTCTTCTCTTTCCTCTTCCTCGCTTCTCCGTCCCCTCCTCCTCTCTTTCTTCCTCTTCCACCCCCTCCTTTTCTCTTTCTTCCTCCTCCTTCTTCCTCTTCATCTCTTTCAAAAAATGTACTAAAGTAATAATTTGTCATGCCATGTCACCTAGACTAAGTAGGATAAAATAGTTTACGTGACAATTACATGGCAATGCCAAGTGGTCGAGCACCCTTTGAATCTGCTCGGTACTAAAGTTGTCCCTGCAATAAAACTACAAGTATTAAACCTGTTCCAAAAAACCACACTTTTTTTTTGAACACGTCAAATTACAGGGTATTTATGTGTATTTTTTTATGTATTTTATTGTAGTTCGTTCTTTTCACCGTTCCAAACAGGAGACTTCGGCGGTTTTTATCTAAACGAACATCACCAAACAACCATAACTCACTTGTTACTTTTTTGGATAAATACATTTTAGTACAATAGTTATGAGTTACCTACACCAAATAGGTTGAGTAATGAAAATGTCATGCTGGTTTCGCACTTTTCATTACGATGCAGTTTTTATTTTTTTGGTAACTTTCCAAATTCATAATTTTGTGACGAACTCATTACCACGGTTTATTTTCACAATTGATGTTTGTTGGGGATTGTTATATGTATGAGAAATTAACTTTACGTAACATGGCAATGACTTAAAATTATACATCACCATTAAATTAAAATCTATCTAACTTTTTCATAATCCAACCTTTTAATCGTAGGTTGCTGATAACTCGGGCAACTAAAATTTATTTATCCCTAACCTTTTTGCCACTCTAATCTAACGTCTAATTGATTCACACTTTTTTTTCCTGTCCGAATCCAGTTTAATCCTAGTGGCCACCAGTGTCTATAAATATTGGAATTGAAAAACTTGTCTCCACATGTTTACATGTTATAATTTACTTCTCAAATAAACGGTTGAGTAATGAGAATTCCATAGAGAAAAGTGCACATTAATATAAGATGGTTTTACATTCTTCATTACGAAGTACCATTAGTACTTGCTAACGGTCTTTATCACACTAACTATAAACATATATTCGATGGGACATTAGCCAATTCAACCAACTCGAGTTGGTGTATTATTGATCTAGCTTACTCCTTTCTGGAAAGCCAAGCTAGCCCACTTCTAGCTTCTCTCTAGTCTGTTACTTGATCGTTTTTTAGTCTAAAAAGATTAGTAAATTCAATGGATTGGGAAAAAACTGACCAACTTTTTTCTTTTTGGGTGATATTAGTACTAGCTACTGTTTTGTCTGGTTCTAGCTTAGTTTGGTTTAAAGAGAAGGGTAACTATTAAGTGGTGCAAATGAAATTGAAATTCTTGTTTGTAACATGGAAAGAAATAAAGAATATGATTCTCGAATATATTCTATCGAACATATCGTTTTGGTGAAACTCTCTTTTATTGAGAGTTTAGGGCATCGTTAAACTGTTCGTGTCGAAATATGATTATTAAATTGTGTTTTGAATGTTGACGGAGTGGTAATTTCATATGCAAAGATGAAGAGAATAGTCGAGTCAAACAATATCAGACTTAAAGTTTGATCGTCGGATAACTCTACCAATATTATATTTTTATTTTCAAAGTTTAGCGAATTTTGTTTAAGGAGAATTCTAATTATTTACCATTTAAATTAACTTATTAATATTATTTCAAATATATATTTTCTTGTTAAATCTTTTATATTTAAAATCAAATTTTTATCAAATTTTATTTAGGATAACTCTCCTAATTGTGTGTTTTCCAATTTGTAAAATCTAAACCAATAACTTTAAGAACATCGAAATCGTTTACCATTTAAATCAATTCTAGAACATATAGCCACCAATTTGCAAACATGTGCTACATATGACGGGTATGGTTGGATTAATATCAGCAAGTTGTGAATCAACTAATCCAGCCCCTTTATTTTGAGAAGATGAGTCACCTCATTTGCATGTGCACTGAAGCTTCGGCTTCTAGTTAATAAGATTTGTCAACTCATTAATATCACAGAAAAAGCAAGATTTTTTTATAAATTGATTTTTATTCTAGTATGTTATATATACATATTTATAGCCCTAGGTATTAAATTCCACACGAATTTACCGTTAAAATCCTATCACTCGTTAATCCAGAAAATAACTATATCAGCTATAATTATCTTAAAGGTCATAGTGATGATAGGGATTTGATTAGTAAAATATAGAACGATATAATTTGTCCCCGCCAGCTGTTGTAGGTCTGCTACAGTGCTACTACCCACAATTAGTCGATAGATCATATCCTCTACAATGTGTTAGTTCCTTTTAAGTAAACGTCGTGGGGCTTCATGAACTTTGAATTATTTAAATACAAGATTGAGAAGCATAAGGTGGGCCAAATTAGAGATTCCTTATATCTCATTAGACATTTATATGATTTGTACGTGAATTTGACATTCCAAATATTTTTGTATGGTTTTATCTTAAAAAAAGTTCGACCGTGGTTAAATCAACCATTATTTATAAGATGGAATTTATTATGCATAATTGTATTGTAGTAGCACAGCACTAAATTTATTGCTATGTCATATTGTTGATTTTCGATCGGGATACTCGATCCACATTTGAATCCAGAAGACTATGGAGTTTCTATTTTAAAATTTGTGACATAATTTATGATGAGATTAAAGATAAAATTAATGTCATCATGGTAGTTGATGACATCATAATCAATATTAGTCATGTAAAATATATATCCCTTGTTCAAAAACTTTATGACCTTTAAATCATAAATACGTCAAAACTCAAAACACGAAATCAGTTTTAACCTTAGATTTTTTTTGATAAGTAGTTTTAACCTTAGATTATTTTATCATGCTCATGTGGATGCCCTTTAGACCCGGCAAGTGATAAACATAACAATATATATAAGTTCCCGTCGCCGGCTGGCATTAATTAAATAGGTTCTGCTAGTACACTAAAATTAAATCCGTCGTTGTCTAGTAGGCATACGCACTTTCCTTTTAACCTCCAAAACCCACATTATTTCTATAGCTCCATTGACAACCCAAGAGGAATTTCATTTTCAATAATTCAAGCAACCTGTGGTTTGTGAATGGATTTAATTAACATAAAAGAGTCAGTGGACATTTCATAACTTTATCAACCTTGCCGCCATGCCTATGGAATTTTTGCTTAGGGTAAAAAATATGAGTAAAGTTATTGAACAAATATCAAATAATATCCTTAAATCCTTTTTGGAAAAAATAATTAAGATACTTTATAAAGATAATTTTAAACACCAAAAATTAAATTCAAAATTAGATTTTCGTCAAATTTTGTACAACTTAGTGCTATTATTTCTAGTATTGTTTGATAATGGTGCTATATATTAATTGAAATTTTTTTGATACATTTTAAATACTTTTTTCGTGTAAAATTAAATTAGTTGACTCAATAAATGTTTGATTCTATGAATTTTTTTAATTAAGTTTCTTAGGTTACTGGACTAGTGAACTTAAGATAAAAAAGAAATTGCATGTTAAGTTTAGCGTCAATTATTATGTTAAATAGCCACGTAATTCATCCATGTTAGAGCAACCTAGAAACTTTTGTTAAATGAACATAATTAGCCAAAAAAAAAAACCAATTCCACTTCCCGAAGAAGCTTTTATAAGGGTATACTTTGTACTGGAATCCGAAAAAGAAATTTGATTAATTCCTCCACCATGTGGCTCCATTATTCTGGAGTATTGAATTCCCTCGCATCTTGTTCCTAATTTCGGCATGTCAATACCACTGAAGACGAAGCAGAAAAGACAATTTAAGAGTACAAAAAAAGATCTCTGAGTCAGGTTCCTCTAGCTAGTTGGCAATAAACAGATGGTATGTTGGGCCAATATTAGTCAGTAATTAACATAATTGAGCTAAAGGATCTTTTTTTCCAAATGGGTATGTAATCTTTCTGATAATATCGTACATTTAGTGTCATGTGTCGAGTTATGAAACAATGTATCTCCGACGCGTAACATCTTTTAAAGTAAACTCGACCAATTATCGGATTGTTTGAGTTCAATTTTCGAGACTAACCGAATTTGTAACTATGGTGGCCAATAACCTTTTGTACGCTTTCATCTAGTGTGATTTCTCCACGTAAGAAAAAGATCCCCGAGCTAAACCATTACACAGACAAAAGTTAACAAATAGCGGCCAAAAGAAAAGACAATGCCGCTTTCTTGCATGATTAAGAATTAAAGGTGGAACAAACTACAAAGTGCAGGCCAAAGAAGTGAAGAAAGATCAACATATGCTCAAAGCCTCAAACTATAATATTATATTAACTTTTTCTATAAATTTCAACAAACTCAAAATTTAATTAGTCAGTGTAACAAATATTCGGATAACCAATAATAATAAACCAACAAACTATAATATCTTGCTTTTTCCACTTGTACAATTTGCACACAAAAAATAAAATAAAAAGAAATTATCAAAGAAGCTATAAGCTATCCTGTCCAAGTATGACCACGTACTAATTGGGAATCAACCAATAAACTTAAGTCCTTAGCTATATGATAATGTAACAACAATCAACATTAATCAACTATTGTTTCTTCGTGTTTCCATACATACTAGAAGTTGTATAATTGCAGAAGATGCAGTAATCCGACATTATTCGACCAATGATACTACCATCTTCGACTTTGATCCTTCTGCTCTGCTTGTTCCACAAGTGAACAGCAAAACTTTCCTCCTTAATCTGCTCCAATTTTTTTTCCAACCACACAGAGTGAAGCTGACCTCTGGGCCCTTTAAAGATGCTCCTAACCCTGCTCCAATTAACAGGATAAAACGCAGATGGAGGCAAAACACTAACATCTTCAAACCCTGATCTCCCTTGGACCCTTGAGACAACTCTTGAGACAAGGTAAGGACCATTGTGTCCCCATTTGTTGCCGTCAAAAGTCAACGCAAATTCTTGGATGAACTTGAACAGAAGTGGATGCCGCTTGTCAAAGATCAACACAGCATTGTTCAACCTGCTCCAATGTCCAGTTTCAAGATCAATTGTCTGTGCTCCAATTGTATTCCGCAGCTTCCCGAAACTCTTCAGGACCACGACATCCGTGTCCAAATACGTACCGCCGAACTTGTACAACAGAGCAAGCCTGAGGAGATTGGAGAGATTCTGACCCAAGGAAACCTCCCCTGGATCAACATTCCCTTCCCTGAGTCTCCTGAACCATAAATCTGCTGGTGTGTTCTTGAACAGATAGTCGAAGTCGGGTTTCGCTGCTAGTAATCGAAACCCTCTATCCGAAAAGGGCCTTAGAATTTGATTCCCTTGACTGGAGTCCATTGAGCTGGAAACAATGACGAGGCAAGCATCTGGATGAGACTTGAACAAGCTCTCTAAAACAAACACCTCCCTATCACCAAAAGACTCCAATGAGGAAATCCAAGTGACAAAGAACCGAGATTTACACAGATAATTCTTGAAGAACTCTTTAACCCTTGAAGAAAACTGCTTCGAAGTGGAGCCCAGCCGAAGAACCCTGGTCATAACTTTCTTCTTCTGCAACTTCCTCAGCCTCAGAACCACCGGAGGGGTAGAGGGTACCCTCGAGACGGTCGAATTACGGGAAATTGATAAGTGGGTCTCATCTTTGACCGCGTACATGACCGAAGATCCGATCTTTGCGAGTGGTTTCCCGGCGGGGGGAGGAGTCTCCGGCGGAGAGCCGGCGGGTTTCTCCGGGTGGGAATTGGCAGGAAGGAGAGGGAGGTGGACGTAGAAGACGGAGAAGCCGTTGTGGAGGAGGAGGAGGAATAGGATGAGAGCGAGGACCGAAGTGGGCAAGCAGAAGAGGAAAGAAAAGATTGAGTTTTTAATGTCTTGAACTCGTTTGACACAGACAAGAAGATGGCTGTTGTTGAGTTTGGTCGGAATGTACATGTTTCAAGTTGTTACTTAAAGACTGGAACTTTGGAGTTTGGTTTTAGTTCGTACTTACTAAAGACTGGAACTTTTGAAGTTTTGGTTTAGTCTTGAGAGGTGGTGGAAGGTGGGAGATTCAATGGACGTGGCGCCAAAAGGGTGCAAAAAAAGTGGGAGAGAGGAGGGAGCGAGGGAGAGGGGATTTTTGGTTTTGGACACTGGGAACCAAAAACATGGAAAGCTGGTAGTTGTTGTTAAGGTTGTAAAAATTTTGATTTAATTTTTAAAATTTTAGCATTTTACGATTACGCAGAAGAAAATATATACTGTAAAATTGGAAACTAAGTAAAACTCACGAGATCACAGATATAAATTTTAAAATCGTGAAATATATAATGTAAAGAAGTAAACTTTTTTAATTCCTAATTAAAGATTTCTTTTGTTTGAGAATAATATTAAGTGGATATTAAATTTTGATATAGATATTAAATATTTATTAGTTAGTATAATATAAATTATCATATAATCATAATCATAACCATAATCATAACTCTTATTTTTAATATATATTGGTGCTGGCTATTAATACAAATGAGAAAATTATGTTTTAAGATAATGTTTAACACAATAAGTATGTGTGATTTATTAATAAAATTTGTGTTAAATTTATTTCTCAAATATATTTTTATAGTTTTTTTAACTGTATGAAATCCTATGATGTATTTTACGATTTATGCTTTTTTTATGCTCACACAATTTTTTAGTAAAATTACAATTTTGACAACTTCATTGGCAGTAACTCTTTCTAATTTAGATTTTAGAGAAAGAGAGAGAGAGAGAGAGAGCCAATAAGTAGTTTAATTAACTAGCAAGTCTCTCATAATTAAAAAAAATATGATTTTGAACTTTTTGGATCATAATAATAATAATAATAATAATAATAATAATAATTAGTTTTGTTATTTTAAAAATTTATATGACTCGATTCTTTATATATTGGTTTATTAGATATACAAATATTAACATTATTTTTTATAATTAGAATACGTTAAGAATAATATGTATAGACTACTTAGTTGGTTTATTGAATTATTTCTCAAAAAAAAAAAATTGGATTAGTGATACTATAAACAAAAATTTTGAGAGTGAGGAACATTTGGTTTATTTGAGAAATGAGAGGAGCATTTACCTAGAAGCTTGACTATTGGTGCAGTCTTAATGCGAGGTGGCTCACACAGGACGCATTAAATTGCGAATTTTTTTTTATTTGGCTGTCTCCTAGAGGTAAACAAAAAAAAAACGAAAAAATGTGCAAGCAATTGACCAGCTGTGTTGCAGAGTGCAGGTTTTCTTCTATCTTTTATAAAATTCAGCTATTTTATTTGAATAAATTTTATTTGGTAAAAACAAAAATCAAGTATATATTTGTAGGGGTGTGCAAATTGTAGCCAAAATTTATTTGGTGTTTTATTATTGATGGGAATTTAATGTAATATCGCATGTAAAATGAGTTATTAACTTCGAGAATAGCAAATTTTTTGATGTCGATTATAAGATTAATGATATACACGTAAATGGAAATCAAACCGAGTAGTGTGATTCTGATTCCTGCACATACAGGTTCCTAAAATAATTAAATGTTTTACCGTATCCTATGTTTTCCATGTTAGGATGTATCGAGCAACCTCGCTTGAAGCAATTTTTTTATAACAAATGTTTAATGAGTTAAGTCATTTCCAATTCAAATAAGATATAATATTTAAAAGTAAAATTTTTCTTAGTAAGAACTTAACAGTATTATGTTCCAAAAAATTCAAACTCGGAATTTATTACAAATCAAAATTAAATTGTTCTCGTTGTCTTGAGTTTACTTCTATTTTGTTCTCATTAATGCTTGAAGTTACTTTTTTTTTATCTTCCAATGATATTGACTTGTTAATTAATCAAGCTAAGAGTCAAAATAGCAATTAGCTAACTCACATGGTTACACAGTTCGAACTTTGCCGTTAAGCTCCTCGTTCTTATTAAATCATGCAAATAACTAGCTTATTAGCGTGATTGTGAATCGTATTTATGAAAACACGAAAACATATTTACGTTAAACTTTTGTATTTAGAATTTTATAATCTTTTTAGTTCGTTTGATCTTAATTTGTAGTCAACACTTAAACAATTTGACATTAAAATACAGCAATACTAAAAAAATATTTGAACTCCAAGTGTACAATGTAATATCACATAGGATGCCAAATTTTATCTACCGTTTGAAAAAAATTAAGAGCTAATATTGTTAAGGAAGGCAAATTTGATTTTGCCATTGAAAATCCGTAGATGAAGGAGATGACCCACAATTTGTAATTTTCTGTGGACTTCCAAGCAATTATTGAGTTTTTTTTTAAGATTGGTCATGGTTGAGTAATGGAGTTCATGAGATTGAAACTTGGAACTAAAAACTGGAATTGCCATAAACATGAAAACGACGCATCGATTTTTAATCAAAACCGTGACAAGGACCAGCACCAAGACCAAACTCTCAATTACATTATAAAACAAATATCTACGTACTCATGTCCTACAAGAATAAATATAAGTTTAACCAAAAACATACAATGCATATTATAAATTATGTGAAATTCAGAAGTGTCCATTACTTGTGGCACATGTTCTGATTTATTGATTGAATGATCATTATCGTATAAAATCTGTGATCTGAATTAATGTATGAATTACGAATTTTTCAATCTGACTTGCTAAGTTGGATATGTGCGATTTTGTTTTAGATTCGGGAGCGACGAATTTCTTGTATTATTGTTTTTAACTAGGAGCTGATTATCAATGAGTAGCTTAACCTATCACAAAAGATATAGAGCAACTTAAGCAAAGTGCTAAAGAGAGAGGAAATCAGAGAATTCAAAATTTAATCAAGAGCAGGAGTTTAATTACTCTAGCAGATGAGTTGGCCAACAGTATCAAAATAATCAACAAGAACTTTCTTGAACTTCTCAACTTACAATCTTACCAAATACGAGAGCATTTGAAATCAATGATTTCCAAGCTTAATTCGGAGAGGTAGACTCAACAAGTATCAAATCAAAAAAAATTCTACTGCTTCAAAATCAATGACAGACTCAATAAGCTTAATTATCCCACCTCTTAAACAAACTAAACCCACGAAAACCATGTTTTCAACAATCAGATTAAAGGCACTTGACAAAGAACAACAACCCCGCTTGATTCGTCGAACACACTTCAATCGATTCGGTTGACTCCAAAGATCACAAAAGCCCCCTTCTCCTCTTGTAGTCACTTACCGTCAAAGTCAAGGCATGTCTTCTACCGTCATTCTCTGGAACACGGACTCCAACAGTTGCTTCTATCCTCTGCTTCCTTGCCATGAACCCTGCCTGAGCTCCCAATGCTCCACCGAACCGCTCCAGTGCAGCCAAAGAGATCGGGAGGTCAAAACTGTGAAGCAAGTTTGATTCGGTTCCAAGATCGACAGGAGCACTTGTATCAGTCAACTTCCCAGCATCAGCTGCTGCTTCCAAAGCAGCTGCTGTAGCAGCCAAGCCAGCTTGTGGCCCCGAACCATTACTGGGAGCAGCGACCACCTTACCGTTAACCTCAGAGTCGGTTGCCACAACATCCTGCCCTCCACTAGCGTTTGCCTTATAATAGTTCCTCGATCTCGTCCACCGTCTTGAGAACGGATCGTACCCGGCCTCTCCTGCCTTGAGACCTGTGTTCATCGGTCTCATTTCCGAAGCATTTTTGAAGTTCTCGACCCTGTTCTTTCTATTCATCTCTGCCAGCCTAATAGCCTTCAAATCTTTCTCCTGGGTTTGCCTAGATGCTTCCAGCTCCTGAATTCTCGCTTTAATCCTCTCCACCTCAGCCTCGTCATTTTTGCTTTGCGCAACATCCATCTCTCTCCTCAACCGGTCTTTCTCCGCAGCCACGTTCAGCGGCCTAGATGCAGCAGATTTTTTCTCTTGCAACATCTGCTTCACAGTCTCTGCCGAGTAGACAAATGTGTTTGACCTCCGTATTGCCTCTTTCTTTTCCGAAACTTCTTGTTTGCTTAGCATTCGGCTACCACTACGCTCCACCTCTCTAACCCACTGCTTATATTCCTCCTCGGTTGGTCCAGAGTCCGAAACCATGGCCATCTGCCACCTCGCAGCAGAATTCTCATTGCCCCAAACAACATTGAGATACTTGTACGTCGTTTTATTCTCCAGCTTGTATGAACGGTCGGGATCTGCAGAATCAACATTCCGCACCGAGCAGAGCCTGTAGATAGGTCCACTCCTCGACCTCCCGATTCCAACTCTCACAAAACAACCAACAATCAACTCCTCGAACCACGGCTCCATTAGCCACTTTGCGAGCTTCGATCTCCGGATAGTAATGTCCCTTATGTCCTCATAGGCCGGAATGTCGGCCCCCCTTTCATCATCGCTATCCGCCAACCCTCCATCACCAGTCGACCTTTCATCCTCGCTCCCAGACCGACTATCACTATCGCTCTGACTCGAGCTGCTCTGGGTTTTCGCATACCTTCTATTCTTGCTTGGTGAAACCCCTCGACCGCCAGCAGCTCCTCTAGACGCATCTCCCCTTAGCTTGCCTGTGTCCTGTTGCTTCAACCGCTTTGCCCTCAGTTCGTTCAGCGCATCATCCTTCGCAGCAGCTCTGTCAGCAGACCTAGACGAAGTGCGAACCCCACGGGCAAGCGGAACAGGGGGTGTCTGTTTCCTGGATCGAGTAACCTTCTCGGTGTCTCGCTTCGATCTAATCTTCTCCGTCAGATTCTTGTCTCCCTTTTTGTCCGCTCTTTCCGACAATATCATCTCCCTATCAAGCTCGCTCATCTGCATAAGCCTATGCCGATCGTCCTCGTCCTTGTACAGATCATCTCCGACATCAGACTCGTCACTGCTCTCCCCCTCCCGATCAGAACCGGCATCACGATAATCACCGTCTTCTTCCTGACTACCACGATCATCGTCTTCCTCATCGTCATCTCTCTCGCTCGGTTCCAATCTCTTTTTCAAAGGGACTTGAGACCCCGACGGCTTCCGGCTAGCATAGCCACCACGGTCGTCGTCCGAATCATCGTCCCTCGAGTCACTTCCTTCATCCGAATACGATCCCTGGCGTCTCCTCCTCGACGACGAAGCGGACTTCCGCTTCCGCTCCGATGTTCCTGTCCTCCCAGCCGCTTCTAGAAGCAAGTTCTCCAGATCCGCCATGATTCACAGCTGCACCAAGACAAAGATACGATGACTTCTCAAACTCACTGTTTCAAAACCAAAAAAAAAATTAAGACAAACTTGCTTTCAAGATTCTTCCCATACTTCCTACCATTAACGGTGAACCTTAGAAACAGAAACCCTAAATCCCCTGAACTCCCAAACAAAAGCAAGACCTGAACCCTAAAAGAGGTGAATTTACCGTATCACAAAGGAGGACCGAGACCAATCGATTAGTTTCGATGCGAAGAAGTTTCCCCAATAATTTGGCTGAACGGAAGAGTAACCTAACCCTAAGCTCGTCGAAGTCACCGACTTGGTGTTTTTCCTAATTCGTGGAAGATATTGTGTTACCAATTAGCAATTAGGTTAAGCAGCAATTTAAGTGGCATTGTACAAGAGTACAAGACCCTTTTTTTTTGAGGAAAGTACAAGAGTACAAACAAGACTAGGGAAGGGTTTGCAACTGAAATTTGGTTATATTTGTTAGTATTTCAGGATCTGTATTACTGTATATGGGTATCCTGAATAAATTCTTTTTAAATTTTTTTTTTGAAGACGATGATGTATATATTTATGAAGTTTATGGTTTTAATCCTGGCATCGTTAACAATTAGAATTAAAAATAAACAAATTCTGTTGGAAATTTAGTAAATTTTAATATTTGATAAATTTTGTAATAATAATAATAATAATAATAATGAGACACCTATTTTTTTTAATTTTTTTTGGCCCAACATATGCTCGTTGAACTTGAATTTGTGTTCATTGGAACTAAGTTCTTATTACTAAATTGTAAAAATTTATTAATAAAAAAATACAGCTTGTAATTTGATGAAAAAAGAAAAAAGACTAAAAAACATCAAAGACCTAAATGGATAACTAAAGAAGCTAATCCATTGTCATAACATTGGGCTTTGGGCCCAACTTGCATTTATCAATGTGCAAATTTGGGCTCGGGCCCAATATTAGCCCGGCCAATCAACAGGCCGGTCAAGAAATCCACTAAAAAAAGAAAATAACAGTTTAGTACTGTGACTTTCTAAAGTTTTTCAACAAAGGTCGTGGAAATCTAGTCATCGATCTATCTGTTTGTGATTGTAACTCGACCGACAACTCACGGTAGCCGATCAAGACCTGTGATTATAATCGCTCGAACAAGTAAGTATGGTTTAATCAACGTATTTGTTATTTAATCAAATGAGATTATGATGTAATTAATTAATAATTATGTCTGAAACCGACAAATGATATCAGAGCCATGGTTATTACCATGATTTGATGATCATATGATGTTTTAAATTAAGTAATTTGGTGTTATTTTGACTTAAAAATCATATTATTTGTGATTTAATTGAACATCATAATATTTTGGTACTCAATTGTAATTTGATTTATAACTTTTGTATTAAATTGAAATTTGTCCAACCGAGTGGACTCAATTTGCAAACGTGCGAAATCTTAAGGTACTAAATTGAAATTTTTCGTTAACGTGGCACCTGTGTGCTAGGACCTCGGTGCAATTTCAGAAAGGACCTGGGATCAAATTGAAATTATTCCATTCCAATCGATTCGAGAAAACCCTAATTGAGTGATTTTTTCTTGAATCTTCCCTTCTTGATTTCAGCCAACTCTGACCATACTAGGACCTATAATAGCTGAGAACATGACCGCTGATGAGTGCTTAACATTTTGATGTTGAGTTCTTGCCAGAAGTTGCCATTGATAACCAGCTGTTGTAGAGGTCCGATTCGGCAACGACGAGAGGCAGAACACCGAGACGAAGGAGTACGGTAGCTCCTCGGGTGAAGGCCACCACGCAGCCATTTGATGGCTGTCGTAGGTGGTGGCTCGTCCCTTTTTCGAGTTCAAGAAAGGAGAGAGAAAGTTGGGGAGAGAGAAACCTCCAGATTTTCTCAAAAAGGGCATTTTCATAATTTTCCAATTTTCCTGCAAAACCTTTTATACTCTGATGGATTTAGTTTAATTCGCCCCCAAAAGTTTTAATTGAATTACAACTTTGTCCTTTTCAACTGATTTTTTATTCAATTAAATCATGATGTCAATTTATTTTGACATTAAGTCAAAATTAAGGAGAAATTTTGTAATTTAATTAAATAAATTAGTTTTGTTCAATTAAACTTAAATTTGACTTGAAAAATATGATTTTTTTCAAATAGGTTCATCAAAAATACTAGTTAATTTTTAAACATATGAAATTTTTGGAATAAGTTCCGAAAATTACTAGACATAGCATAAATCACACGGAGGATCATCAAAAGATTTGAAAATTACATTTTCAATCTTATTTTTGGGATATATCAGATTCAACCCAAAAATTATCTTGTATTAATTGCTAGATACGATGGCCAACTGGCAGAGCCCTCTTTTCGAGATAGAAGTGCTGAGGCAAAACCTGCTCAAAAGACACTTGCCACCTAGAGTACCAAAAGACGATATGAATGTGATCTCTGCTGTTCTTCATAAAGACATAGGAATCCATTTGGCTGGGTGGGTATAATTTTGGGAAAGATTGACTAACAATATTTGAGATTTGTTAGCCACCTTGAATGTCTGAGACAACTTGAGCCATCTCACATGGACCCCAGTCTATCACCCAAAGCTGCCATTATGATGCTCATTCAGCATTTAAAAAGGAAATGCCTTTTAAAGGAGTTCCTTCCCACTCTCGTCCTTAAGTAACGTAGGAGCCATCTGAGGATTCTGATCCAGAGATGGATCAAGAATCCCAAACTAGGTCACCAGGATACCCATTTAAGGTGTGATGTGTGGTTAGGCCTACCTTGTCTAGTATTTTTCCCTTGTACATATGTTATTTTAGGGGATTACTCTTTTCTACAATAAGTTGAGTACCTATTCTCAGTATGTTTGTACTTTGTTTGTACAATCTTAGATATGTACGAAAGTTTGATGTGTGAATAAATAAATGAGTTTGTTTAATCACCTCCACTTGAGTTTACTTTAAATTTTTTTTGAATGATCTTAGTTAATGATTAATTCTTAAATGGTAATGGGAAGCATGCCTGCGATCAACTTCCATTTTAAGACAAATAAAAAAATTATATATCATTAAAATTATGAGTATATTAGTAAACTGGTTCATATTGCTAAATCAAAATTTCTGATATGCTCTTGTATTTTAAAACCCCTATAGAAATATCAGTTGTCTGTAGAACAATGATTGCTCAGTTGAACCGTGAGCTAAAACTCAAGGGTGACTACTATGACAATTAGAGCATGAAAATTCAGTATATGCTTGAAGAACAAGAGATTCCTGAGCTTGTACATATGATTATTGCAGAACTTGGAGAAGGCAACACTGTATAACATAGGTAAGATTGTGAAGCCTATACTATCTGAAAAAGAAAAAACTTGGTTGCATGTTTAATATTTATTATTGAGTTCAATGACGGATGATATCACAAGATAATTTCATATTTATGATAACACGAAGGAGATTTGATATGCTCTCAAATTAAAATTTGAGAAGTTTTCTGTGTCAAAGTTTTGTGCTTGCACAACAAGATTTCATACCTGTAATATTTGAGGATGGTGCTAGGCACCGAGTTAGAAGAAGATCATCTTCTAGCTATGAAATCTTATCTCAAAGCTAATTTGATTAGTTTAAATAGCTCTAGAAATCAAAAGAAAAAGGGAAAAGAAAAGAGTAAGGGTTCCAAAAATCAAAAGACTGATAACTTAGAGCCCAAAGTAGATAACTCTGGGTCTAAAAAGAAGATGCAGTTTAATAATTCCAAAGTGAAGTGTTATAACTGCGAAAAAAAGGACATTTTGCAAGAGATTGCAAAATGCCTAAGTAGATACATCTAAACACTAATGTGAATGAGGTTAATGTATCTTCTTGTACCCTCCTTGCTGAATCACATTCTATGTGGGTGATGAATTCAGGAGCAACAAACTATATAGCAAGAGTCGTGATTTCTTTGTAGAATACTGATAGTTTTTTACTGGAACAAAAACCATTTTTGTTGGTAACAACTCATCTGTGGATATCAAAGGTCTGGGCACTTATACATTGCACCTTCGTGGTGGACGTGCTCTTTTTTTTACATGATGTACTATTTGCTCTAGACATTCAAAGGAACTTAATCTCTGTGTCTACTTTGATGTCTTTATGTTTTTTATTATCAATTTAAAACGACATTATTAGGTTGTATTTGGATGATGCATATTATGATCTTGGAGATAAATCAGAAGGTTTTTTTTATTATGGATATTGATCCTTGTGAAAGTTACTCCTTACTCACCAGTTCAAATTTGTCAGAATATGATATTAAGCTGTGGCGTTCTAGACTAGGGCATGTTGGACAAGATCGCTAAAACCATCTAGCTAAGACTGAACTGCTAGGTAAAATAGAAAGGTCTATCTTACCTAGATATATTTTTTTGTCTAAAAAGAAACAGTACAAGAAAACTATTTGGTATTGGGGTCGTTTATATGATAAGAATTAAGTGGAGCTTATCATACCATTTGTCTTAAAACCTAGAGTTAAGTTGTGGCTAATACTCTAGTATGGTATTAAACAACATGTGTTCTTACATAATGAAATATACACCATAACATGAGAATGAGTATCACGTGTGTTGTTCGACCATGTGAGATGTCGAGATGCTACTATTCATATATCATGTGTGTCTGTGCTTATGAATTTGCCTAAACATACTCGACATATGTTGGTGACACAAAATCATTTAAATTGAATCTGTATATTGTTAACTGTGATTGATGATGAAAGAGTGAGAGATTGTTGGGCTTCGGACTCAACTTGCATTAATCAATGTGCAAGTTTAGGAATAGGCCCATTAGCTCGGCCCAATCCATAGGCTAATCAGCTAGCAGCACTTGGGCATTGACGTCAGCACTAACGTAGTACTGATGTCATTACCACATAGAACGCATGCATGCAGGCGAGCCACGTAGGTGACACGTGGCATGCCATGTAGGGGACATGCAGTCGGCCCCCCATGTGGCATGCCATATAGTGGGCATGCGTGCCCAAGTGCCACATGGCGAACATGCGTATCCACTACCATGTGGTAGGCATTCCCAGCCCGAGTGTCACGTGGCCTGCCATGTGGCACCTCCTCTCTCTAGATTTTTCTTATAAATAGGTAAATCCGGAAGTACTGAAATGTAACTTTGCCACTAAAAAATTCACTCAGAAAAGAAAATTATAGTTTAGTACGGTGACTTTCTCGAGATTTTTAACAAAGGCGAGTTGTGAAAATCTAGTTATCAATTAATTCGTTTGTGATCGTAAATCGACCAACAACTCACGGTAACCGATCAAGATATGTGATTGTACTCGCTCCAGCAAGTAAGTATGGTTTAATTAACGTATTTAATATTTAATTAAATGAAATTAGTATGTAATTAATTAATAATGGCGGACCAAAAAGCAACCCTAACTATGAACGAAATTCAAGTTAATCCACAAATTGGATAGTCAGCTACCGTATATAGTGACTACAATGCCTCCTGTGATTGTGTCAATCCTCGAAGATCGCATGAAAACAACCACCATGCTCCGTGACAAGTAAAAGTTCATCAATTTTTCCAACAATTTAGTAATACCTATTAATTCAGCATTGTGATTGTCTGTCAAATTGGAAGAAGAAGTTATATTATTATGAACAGATTACAAGATTATATACATGGCAAGAGAGAACCTAATAAATACAGCAATCATAGACTAATAATTATAAGAACGTTGAACACAGAAAACTAAGTAGGAGGTGAAGAGGTTGGCAGCATGAAACTCAGCAGACTTGAAGAGGAAGAGCAACGGCTAATTGCAGAAGACAAGGTAGCTAAGATCAAGGGGAGAAGAAGTGGATGACAGAGATGAAACCAACTTGACAATTATCCAACACTCCCCCTCAAGTTGGTGAATAGAGATCACGAACTTGTAGCTTGGACAGGAGAAAATTAAATTGATTTGATCCAAGAGCCTTGGTGAAAATATCTGCTGGCTGTTCTTCACTTGGAATGTAGGCTGTTGTAATTACTCCTTCTTGAACTTTGTCTCTCACAAAGTGACAATCTATTTTGATGTGTTTAGTTCTTTCATGAAAAACCGGATTTGTAGCAATGTGCATCGCAGCTTCATTATCGCAATATAGCTTCATTCGCTCAGCAGTGTTTATCTTCAACTCAGTTAAGACGTTACAAACCCAGATCAGCTCACTTGTGGTAACTGACATTGATTTGTATTCGGCTTCGGCACTCGACTTAGATACGGTGTTCTGCTTCTTAGATCGCCAGAGAACAGGGTTCCCTCCAACGCAAACACAGTAGCCAGAGGTCGATCTACGAGAATTAACACATCCAGCCCAATCAGAATCTGCATAACCAGAGATGTGTAAATTTCCATGTTTCTGCATAAGAATACTTCTACCAGGATAATTCTTTAAGTATTGCAGAATTCTATCAAGTAACTCAACATGAGCCATCTTAGGAGCATGCATAACTTGACTCACAATCTGAACAGCATATGTTATATCAGGACTGGTTATCGTGAGATAGATTAATCTTCCTACTAATCGTTGGAACCTCATGATATTAGGATAATCTTCACCATTTTGCTCAGAAACTTTCAAATTCTGTTCCATTGGGGTTAGACAAGGCTTAACTCCAATCTTTTTGGTTTCTTTCAATAAATCGAGAACGTACTTCCTTTGATTTATAAACAAACCTTTTGAAGAATAAGCAAATTCAACTCCAAGGAAGTATCTTAGTTTGCCTAGATCCTTAATATCAAATTTAGCATGTAAAGCCTTCTTTAAACGTCTAATTAAGTTAGGATTATTACCTGTAATCAGCAGATCGTCCACATAAATTAAAACCACTGTTTTACCTTGTTCTCGATCAGAAACGAATAGGGAGGAATCAGAGTAGCACTTCTTGAATCCAAGCTCGATTAAAGCTCCACTGAGTTTATTATACCATGCTCTTGGTGATTGCTTCAATCCATAGATTGATTTCTTCAATTTGCATACCTTATTTGTCTTCTCATTCAGCAAGCCTGGAGGAACACTGAGGTATATTTCTTCTTCGAGGTTTCCCTGCAAAAACGCATTTTTAACATCCATGTGTTCCATAGACCATCCAAGATTCACAGCAATAGAAGCTAGAATCCGAATGGTATTCATCTTCGCTACAGGTGCGAAAGTTTCTTTGTAATCCACATCAGGAGTTTGAGTAAAACACCTTGCAACCAAACGTGCTTTGAGCCTCTCAACTGAACCATCACTTCTATGTTTGATCTTATAGATCCATTTGCAATCGACCACTTTCTTTCCAGCTGGTAAGTCAGTTAACTCCCATGTTTCATTCTTAATTAATGCATTCAGTTCCTCTTGCATAGCATTCATCCATTCTGGATGTTTTGAAGCTTCCTCATAATTACTAGGTTCAGTATACTTATCAATTTTTCTGAGGAATGCTTTGTATTTATCACTAAATTTATCATATGCAATGTGATGCTCAATTGGATAACGTACCTGGTAAGTCTTGAAATCCTTTAACAATATATTTGGTTGCCTTGATCGGTTTGATCTTCGTAACTTTGGACTATTTGTACTAACCTCACTTGCAGTTTCTGGACTTGAAGTAACAGGTTCTGGAATTGGTAACACTTCAGGCAGAATAGCAGCTACTTCTTCTGCAGTTGTTTCCAAATCAATCTGATCCTGTAATTCAGTAACAAGATCTTTCCCTTTGCAGAGAGGAGGAGTTAGACCACTTAAAATTGGTAAAGGTCGTTCAATAGTTGAGTTTGATACCTCCCCATGTCGATTGGACGTTTCAGAATAAAATGGAATATCCTCTGCAAACACAACATCTCTTGAGATAAACCTTTTTTTTAATGTTGGGCTATAACATTTATAACCTTTCTGAGTTTGTGAATAACCCAGAAAGATACATTTGATTGCCCTTCTTTCTAATTTATCTCTCTTTTCAGAGGGAATATGAACAAAACACAAGCAACCAAAGGTGCGAAGATACGATAGACCAGGTTGCTTATTTAACAAGACTTCCATAGGAAATCGAAACTTCAAAGGTTTATAAGGAAGTCTGTTGATCAAATGACATGAAGTGAGGATAGCATCGCTCCAAAAACCTTTTTTTACATTCATTTTAAACATGATCGCACGAGTCATATCAAGAAGATGCCTATTTTTTCTCTCGGCGATTCCATTTTGCTCAGGTGTATATATGTAAGAGGTTTGATGCTTAATTCCCGAGTTTCTAAGATTATCTATAAAATCTTTCTTGTACTCTGTTCCATTATCTGTTCTAAAAATCTTAATTTTCGTATTGAATTGGTTCCTAACTAAACAATCAAACTCACAAAAAGCAGCAAACACTTCACTCTTATGTCTTAACAAATATATCCAAGTAGCACGACTAACATGATCAATAAACGAAACAAAATAACGATAGCCATTATATGAGCATATAGGAGCAGTCCAAACATCCGAATGAACAAGATCAAAAACAGAGTTATAAATGCTCTCAGAGGATTTAAAAGGCATACGTTTATTCTTAGCATAAACACAGCTTTCACAATTTATTTCCAAGTCTTTTACATCAGGAAATAGACTCTTAAGAACATTGAAACTAGGGTGGCCTAATCTATAGTGCCACAATTCAGTAGACTCCTTATTAGCAGTAAAAGCTGTGTGAATTTGATCAATCACATAAAGACCATTTCGTAGTTTTCCTTCACCAATCATCATCTGAGTGGTGGAGTCCTGAAATCGAACAGAATCAGAGGTAAACACAACATGACAATTTAATTGCTTAGTTATCTTACTTATGGATAACAAATTGTAAGACAGTTTTGGCACATGAAGAACATTAACAACATTATTAGAGTTGAACAACTTAGTGGAACCGCATCCAGCAACATCAATTTTTGTTCCATCAGCAATCGAAATCGACTGATGTTTAATAGCTTTATAATTGGTAAGCAGATCAGTTTCAGAGGTCATGTGCTCATTTGCCCCCGAATCAATAATCCAATTAGTCAAAGAGTTTAACGCATGAACTTGGAAAGCAGATACATGAACAGAGAGATTACCTGACTTTCTGTCATCCATCAGCTTAGTTGATTTGTTGTCAATGGCACTCTCATGAGTTTTAAAGTGCTGAAACAGCTTCTGCGCCAAATCATCCATGTTGAGGTTAGGATTAGCAGAAATAGATGAGGAAGTTACCAGAGCCTTTGTTTGTTCATTAGTTTTTTCCCTGGTCTGCTTCAGATGTGGATGAAGGATCCAACATCTATCCTTGGTATGACCAAGTTTCCCGCAGTGGTCACATGAAAAAATGTTCCTTCCAGATCGTCCTCCTCCTCTACCTCAAGAAGAGGAAGAACTTTCCCTGTTAAAATTCATTTTTCGAGCAGCAGCATTAGCATTAGTTTCATGTTTTACAGTAAAAGCACTTCCATCACTCGGATCAGTTTTTTGATAAGATCCCATCACTTTCTTTCGAGTTTCTTCTTTTTGAATCTGTGCACAAATGGATCCAATCGGTGGAAGTTCAGCAGCAGTAAGGATCTGTTCTACAAGAGACTCGTAGTCAGATCCAAGACCCATCAGCAACTTGAAGATCCTATCTTCTTCATCCCTCTTCTGGCTCAGGACAGGATCAGAGGTGGCTGGTCTTAGCATAGCAAGTTCATCCCATATCGCCTTGAGTCTGCTAAGATATTCAACAAAATTCTTTTCTCCTTTCTGGAGATCAGCAATATTTTTCTTCAATTCAAACACGCGATACAAATTCTCTTGATGTGAGTATAAACTCTTAATCGAATCCCAGAGTTCTTTAGCAGTTTTAGCAAAAGTAAGGAGGTCATGAAGGTTTTGGTCAATCGAATTAAGCAACCAAGACATCACTAAATGGTCGTTCATCTTCCATTGGATATAGGCTGGATCAGATTTCGTAGGAGCAGTAAACTCTCCATCAATAAATCCAGTCCTCCCTCTTCCACTTAGAGCAATTAGAACCGCATTAGACCAGGACAAGTAATTCGTCCCATTGCATGATACAGTAGTAATTTTGATACCTGTATTGCTGTCTATCTCAGCAATTTTCTTCAGGTATTCTTGGATTTGAGAAGACGAAGCTTCTGCAGCAGCGAAATTTTGAGAAAGCTCTTCGATTTCACTCATTTTAAGTGTTTGGCTCTGATACCATGTCAAATTGGAAGAAGAAGTTATATTATTATGAACAGATTACAAGATTATATACATGGCAAGAGAGAACCTAATAAATACAACAATCATAGACTAATAATTATAAGAACGTTGAACACAGAAAACTAAGCAGGAGGTGAAGAGGTTGGCAACATGAAACTCAGCAGACTTGAAGAGGAAGAGCAACGGCTAATTGCAGAAGACAAGGTAGCTAAGATCAAGGGGAGAAGAAGTGGATGACAGAGATGAAACCAACTTGACAATTATCCAACATTGTCCTACCGAATACAATTCGAAATGAAGATCGGCATGGCTTTAAAGAAATTTGATAAACTTGTTAAGATTGATATTTACGGAATACAAACTCTATACAAGACTACTTTTTAAGCAAGGAAAAATTACAATGAGGTCTCACCAACTTTTATAAATGTGTGATCAGCTCCAAGATCAAACCGGAGTGACTAATTTATCCAAATTTTTTTAGTTGGATTTTATAGTTACATTTAAAAATGAAAAAGCAAACTTCCAAAGATTTCTAGATTTGATTCTCCAATGCAAGTATCCTACAAGTGTGCAATCTACTAGCTACAAGACTATTGCATGAGGATTTGTTATATGGATGAATGCTATTCCACGTCTACCAGAGATTATGCAGCAAATGAGAGTGAAAAATATTTGGTAAATCTGGACAATGAAGCTCCGCTGCGGTTGGTTTGATAAACGCTACGAATCTGCGCTATGGTCTGTTCGATAAGCGCGACGGTAACTAAGGCCAAGGTATAGAATTGCTAAACTAGAAGGAAGTAAAGAAGAGTACAAAGGCAGCTGGGCTTCAAACTCTTCATGGCACCTTGTATGATTCAATCACCTCAGTCACAACTTTAAGAGCGTCTGGGAAATCATGTTCAATGCCATATGGAATGCCCAAAAAAAAAATGAAACCCGATTAGTTGTTCGGCAACAGCTATAACCCGGTGCATTGCAAGGAGTCAGTTAGTTGGCACCCGAGAGAATTTATTCCCGGATAGATACATACCACGAATCTCTCGAGTACAGGAACGTACAAGAACAGCAAGATTGTTGTTGGGGAGGCAATGGGCGATTGAATGCCGAGTGTACTTGCTGCGTCATAGAAAGGCAAAGAGTTTGTGTTATGCCAATCAGTTAAAAGTAGACTAAGGTTCAAGCATGAAATTAATACGAACCTTTCAGTCGAAAGGAATGCCAGTAGAAGCGCTGAATAAGCTTCTACGATCATCTTCATTCTTCCAGCCTTTTTGAAGTGTGACGAATATTGTCAAGTTACTGAGACCTTTGTCCATTTTCTTTGACTTCTAAGTCTTTGATTCCTTGATATCTTTTTCCCATGCAGTACCTCCCACTTAGAGAGCAGGAATTCATCGTCATCAAAAGCAAAAGAGTCTTCATCTGAAATTTGGCTCGTAAAAATCATCCGTAGACGCTGTAGCCATCTCATTTCAGAGCAGGAAGTAGAAATTTCACCCAAGGTCCAAGAAAGCCCCTTTCGAACTGTGGCAATCACCGAAGGTCCTAATGCATACGACTTCATGACTGTTTGCTACAAAAATTAAAGTGAACTTTTCAGCAAAGCAGAAACAAATAAGAAAAATGTCAAAAATATCAAATGAAGACCACATTTACTAACTGCTAGGGAATTCAATTCAGAAGCACAATCATATTAGTCAGAAAGAATAAGAGGATTCTGAATAAAGCCTATTTCAAAACTCATCGATTATAGATAAATTGGTCTTAGACTTTAGAGGAAATAAATGTGAGTTGTGAATTATTTTGGCACAGTTGCCAATTTTTGCAATGATCCTTCCATTCGTTTGATGCAAAAGGGGTTAGCGGATGATGCATTTAACATAAGAAATTAGTTATAGAGTAAAACGTTAGTAAAGTGAAATTTATAATGCGATAATTTTTTTAAATTGATAAAAAAAATTCAGTTTTGAGTCGAGATCAATTAAAAATGTGATAATCTCTTTATTATGATAATTGATATTTTTGAAAAAATATTTGTAATGAATTTTGGTCTCAATTTTGTGTAAAATAATATTTTATAATAAATACATATATTTTAAGATATTGTACAAATTTAAAAAATATTTAAAGAAATTAGTTTGTGTTAGATTTACTTGTTAGACAAATTTTATATAATCATTTATTATCTCGATAGTTTTTAAATAATTATTATGATCGTTGTTTTGTTGTAACAAAATATATAAATTAAATACAATATTTTAGTGATATAATAAGTCAATATTTACGTAAGTTGAATATAGATATTAATTTTTTTATTATTTACATTTTCAAAATTTTAATTTTAAAATTTTTGAAAAAAACATGAACCTCATGATATCACTTTTGAAGGATTTTTTTTGTTACGAACCCAATCGAAGAAGGATTCGAGATTAATAGAAATTTGATAGAATTGGGATAAGATTGAGAAGAGTTAGAGAGGGAATGGATAGAAGAGAGAGGAGAAAAATGAAGAGGGAAGAAAGAGAGGAAAATTGGGGAAGAATATAGAATCATTTAGATTCGATGTAAAATGTGGATAATCCATACAACATTTTTTATTTCACTACTTATACTACGGCTTATTACATATTAGTCTCTACCATATATTCTAATAATATTTTCGTCCCTGGTATATGACATTACTCCTCCCTCGAAAAAAACTTTGTCCTCAAAGTTCAAGAGACATTAAAATTTGAGCAATGGAATCGTATAGGCACTATGCATCCTTTCGATCTTCAACAAAATCTTGACCGCATCCAGAAATCAAAGCCATTGTAAAGAGTTGTACACTGTTATAATATTTTGTAGTTGCTACTACTTGTAGATGAAATGGAACCTGATCAAAAACACCTAAACTTAGCACTTGTAATGTCACATCACAACTGAATTTGTTTCTCTACGTGATCTATCTACTTGATAGAACCATCATATTTTTTGTGATCATAAGCTATTATGGTTGAACACATCTTCAGACCTTCAAAAGACTGCAAATGTATTTTTATAGTGACATGCTATTTTGCTGCAAAAAATACTTCATCCTTCATCCAAGAAGCATCCTCTATCGCATCCACTATCTCACAAGTAATAAATGAGTGTTCGATCTCTTCCAAAGACTCTTTCAAATAGTTCTGAGTTTGAACATCACAAAGAAACAACTCTCCTGCTGCAACCAAATAAACACATTTATCCAAAAATTTCATTGCACAAAAAATATTGCCAATTGCTTCGTTCAATTTAAGTACTATAGAGTTATATCATCTACTTCATGGAAGGATATCAAAATAACATCCATGTGAGCTTCATTTATCCATTTTTCTGACATGTGTGGATCTTTCCAAAAATCAAACCTTTTTTGTTTTGGTCTTGCCCTTATATTACCACTGAAAGTACAGTAACTTTGGCTCACCATTAGTTAGCTGCAGCAAACTCCACGCATCAGATTGTAGCTCTAGAATACTTCCCATCATTAAGCACAATTCTCTGACCTTATTGGTAACATCAAGGTCTCCTAGATCCAAAATCTGAAACACAAATCTCCATTTTTTATTTTTATGCAACCACTCAAACCAACTTGCACATAACATCTTAGTTTGTTGATCTTATCCTGTCTCACCACATCCCTGACCAAATCCTCTACCACGAAAGATCTATCACCAATTTCTCGTCTAATTACACAAGGTTGTAACCCATGTAATTGCAAGCACAAACCTGGAAAAGTGGATAAATGTGCAATAGAAAATTGCAAATCTACTACATAAGAGTATAGACCACCAAACACTTGTAGAACTGCATAAAATTTCAGATTGAAGTCTGTTAGTAACTTGACAATTCTCTTCATCAATTTTTCCAAATTATATACAAGTAGTCGTTATCTCAACCAAGACACCATCTCTAACATAGTAATCACAAAACTGATGCTGAGTTATCTTGGCAGTAACCCTCCACAATACTCTGCTTAGATGCAAGACATTCGATAGTGCCTCCAACTTTATCTTCCACTTCAAACCCATATTAGACCCTCATTTAAATAAGCAACCTCATACTTTAAGCCAAGATCTTCATGCTTTTTATGCACTTTTTGAACAGCCTCTGACTTCGTAGCAATTTTAGAACCCAATTTTTTGTTAGATTCACTGTTAACTCCAAAAGAGGTTTTAACAACATGACTCTCCTCATCATAAAAAATAACTATACCACTACCGATAACTTCAATACAAGAAGACATGAACATATCTACTTCCTCTTCCAAGACAAAGTCCCCTAACTTTAACATTTCTATCATTATCCACTTGCTCTTTCGCATCAACATTCTTCAATTTCTCCTTCGACTCAATATTTTCAAAATGTGCACATAATGCTTTCACATATTCATTCCAGTAATCCTCATCATTTTCCATATCCCATAGCAAGTACCACTCTTTCGCCCTATTGATCAACAAATCTACCACTAGGCTAAATTGATAAGGATCCATAGATGGGTAAACATCGAAATACTCTTCAATGCCATTAATCCAATTTTCCAAGAAAGAAGGGAGACTCGAAAAACCCAACTGAGACAAAAAAGAGTTTACCTTGTTTTGATGAATTTTCAAGGCCTAATCATCCAAGAACTGGTTTCGACAGGACCCCACCCTTACAACAATTACTTGAGTTGCCTCCTGTGATTATCAAAACCTCCACGAAGAACTCTTGTTTGCGACATTTGCTTAAGAATTTGAAATTGCTCTCTCGTGTTCTTCCAAGAATCAATCCGCCACTAAATTCCAAGAATCACTTGCCATGATACCGCTTATTACGAATTCAATTGAATAAGAATTTGAGATTAATAGAAATTTGATAGAATTGGGATAAGATTGAGAAGAGTTAGAGAAGGAAGGGATAGAAGAGGGAAGGAGAAAAAGGAAGAGGGAAGAAAGAGAGGAAAATTGGGGAAGAATATAGAATCATTTAGATTGATGTAAAATATGGATAATCCAAGACAATACTCCCTATTTTACTACTTATACTATGGCTTATTACATATTAGTATCTGCCATATTTTCTAATAACATTTTCGTCCCTGGTACGTGATATTTTCTTGTATTTGTGAGCATGCTACTTGGTTGGCCATTTTGCAGTACGTACATTTGATGATTTCACAGGATGCTGGAAATCACCTAGTCCTGTATTTAACTGCTTGACACATCATCTCAATATCATCCTTGTTCATGGCCTCCCAAATGAAAAATTTTACATTGTGGAGTTCCTACTAAAACATCTGATGGTTTTAAAAGAAGTTGTGATTCATGAAATAGAGTCTAGTAAAACTTTGGGCAAGCTTAAATTGTCAAAGAAGTTGTTGGACTTGCGAAGATATTCTTCTGGTGCTATCGTTCGTCTTACATATGATGTTAACATAACAATGGCTGCTTCCTTGCGATGACCATAGTCTGAAATAGATGGATTGAACACTCATGACCTTTTAAGAACACAAAGCACGACTTAGTGTATATTTAATGTTATGTATCCTAAATGGAGCTTGATGTTTCTTGATTCTGAGAATAAATATTTTAATGTTTGTAATTATATAAAATACTCCTTGATTTCAAACTAGCATGTGTAAGAAATACTTCTTGATCAACCATAATTGTGAGCATAGAAAAATGCACATGGAACCCATGTTCATTTTTTTAAAATGGAACCTATGTTCTTTATTGCAAACTAGTAGTTGTGAGAAATATATGTTGATCAACTATAATTGTGATCATAGAAAGATGCATATGGATCCCATGTCATTTGAATAGAGTTTAAGATGTAGGGTTTATTGATAGTTGTAAAATAACATTTTAGTTTATGTTGTAGAATCAGATAATTTTAATAATGTAAATCAATCATTGCATAATTATTTTGATTTAATAGAAAGTTTATGTTAAATTCTTGTAAACGTAAACATGTTAAAATTGCAATAAAATTTAGTAGAGAAACTTTTAATTTTTTACCTTTTGAATTTGATCTTTGAACAAGTTCGATCAAAATTAACTAGTAGGTAAATCATAGTCTTCAAGAATAGATTGGAGACAACGGGCTTTAAATCATGGGCCCAAGGTACCAAGAGAATACGGATAATTATTAATTTATGAAAACGGGACATCCCGTTGGGGGTTAAAACTTAAAAGAAAAGTCAGGACAGTAAAAAGTAAAAACTCCCACCTCGACCTCGAATCTTTTCTTCTCTCTCCTTTCACCCACCGTCACCCGCGGTGAAAAAAGAATCATAAAGTAAACCCAAAGTCAAATAAGGAATCGCTTCCCACCTTCGCTTCGCGTACAATTTTCTAGAGCGAGAAACCACCACCAAACGCGTACTTTACAGAGAGAGAAAGTAAGGGAAAGCAACGAACTTGTCGGAGTATGGCTTCGTTCGACTCGTTCGAGGAGATCCAGGGCCACCAGCAAGAGGCGGCGTCCTTCGTGGAGGAAGATGACGTCAGCTACTCCGACTTCGGATCTTACTCCAACGCCGGCGGCGGCGGGGGTGACGTCTTCTCCGCCCCGGAGAACCTCGGGTTTGCTGATCCCGGCCCGTTCGTGGAGAACGGCAACGGCTACCACGACGGCCCTATCCTTCCCCCTCCTTCCGATATGGAACGCGACGAAGGCTTCGCCCTCCGAGAGTGGCGCCGGTAACTTCCACTCCTTCTCTCTCTCTCCCTCCCCTACTTTTCTGTCTTACTTAACTATGTTCTCTTTACGTGTCGGCGCCGGATCTCGTTTGCTTGCGTTTCGAGTTCAGGCTAAAAGATTTTAGATTTAGTTTGATATCTTGTAACTGCTCTTCTTTTTTTTGCTTGATCTCCTTATCGAAGCTGATCGCCTCGGCTTTGTGTGATCTCACTTGCTCGTTTGCTTTCTTCTCTGCTGATTGTTGAAAGATTCGTTTGATTTGCGTTAGATCCACGGGAAATGATGTTTGTGGATTGCTCGTTATGATTAGTTTCTTAGTTCGAGTAAAAGAAACTCTGTAGCTGATTGACTATCAAGGAGAGCTCGGGTTGATTAGGCACATGATCGATCCTCTGACCTAACACCTAGCTTGTTAGAACTCTGTAGCTGTGAGATCGTAGCTATTGCAGCTGTATTTTTGGTGTAGTACATTAAGTTTCGGTAGATCGTACCTCATTTTCAGTTCGCATTTTTTGCTCGTCCGGAATGAATGGGATGGTGTCTGAAGTAGCTAAAAATAGGAACATTGCGTTGATGATATTGATTTATGATTTATTTATTTTATTTCTAATTTGGCAGCCAGAATGCTATTTATCTTGAGGAAAAGGAGAAGAAAGAGAAGGAGATGAGAATACAGATTATTCTAGATGGCCAGGAGTACATACAAGCTTTTTATGAGAAAAGGAAGCTCAATATTGAGACCAACAAAGTTCAGAACAGGGAAAAAGAGAAGGTAATAATTTTGCTTGTGGTTGTTGTTATGTGTGTTCGAGCACCATTCGTGTCTCGTTTGTTAAGCATGTTCTGGCTTTTTCTGTGGAGCAGTTATATGTGGCTAATCAAGAGAAGTTCCACAAAGAGGCGGACAAACAATACTGGAAAGCAATTGCTGAGCTCATTCCTAATGAGGTGCCGAACATTGAGAAAAAGAGAGGCAAAAAGGATCCAGAAAAGAAGCCGGGGATAACAGTCGTTCAGGGTCCAAAGCCTGGAAAACCCACAGAACTTGCAAGGATGAGACATTTACTTGTGAAGCTTAAGCACACACCACCACCGCACATGGTTCCACCGCCACCTGCCAAGGACGCTAAAGAAGGCAAGGATAAAAAGGATGCCAAAGCTGGAAAAGATGCTGCTGCAGCGAAGCCTGACACTGCTTCATCTGCCGAACCTCCTGCTTCCAATGGATCGTCCAACACACCCGCCCAGGAAGCCCCGGTGGCCCCTGGACAGCCTACTCCAGTACCTGAGTCAACTCCAGCTGCCTAATCCATCACGCCATCCCTAGTTTACAGCTCCAATCATATCCGTTCCTCGTGTATTGTTTCCGTCCGGAATTCTCCTCTCCTTGGTCGCTGTCTGCATATTGTTGACCGCATGAATACTGGTTGCTGATAATCTTTGTACTGTTTTACTTTCTTGGGCTCGATTCTTTCGTGATGCTGTATTTCTTTTTCCCCCGGGATTTGAAGTTGGTTTGGTACTTAATTCATTTTTGATTTGATGGATTCGACCCTTTTAGCAATTTGTCATGCCAGTATTCTCTAAGGTGGTGGAAGATTTTGTACTTTTGCTCCCCGATTTGCCTTTGGATTTTGTCGTACTGAAAATTTGGCCCTCGTGTTTTATTTTTGTCGCTACAACTTGCACCAATGGTGGACCTTAAGAATCTCTCGTCACTCTGAAAAAGGAAAAGAATCTCTCTTGTCTACAAGCCTAGTGCCAATCACAACGGTTTCTAAATGTGTCCATTTTGTCCACAAGCCTCAGTTAACCAATTATTATATTTTTGTTTTAATATCATTTGACATTTGAGTAAATTAATTTAGATTCAAGCGAGAGATAATTTTTAGAAAATTGATAAAACTCTTCAAATACGTATTTAGCAATTTAACCGATACGTTGGAAGCAGTTAATCTGGAATAATCAAGCCGGTGTCATGTTTTATCACGTGACTGGTCAACCAATGGAGTAATTGACCCTTGACATGTCGTCACCGATTCGGGCCTCTAAAAAACAGCATATTCTATTTAAGGTATCTACTAATTCACATTAGCCAAATTTTAAATTATCTTAAGCTTTTCCAACCAATTTTTTACAATCGGCTACTACTCGATGATCCGAATGTTTGTTAATAGAGATTGTTGTCTTTGAAAGCGAATGAGAAACTCAATATTTGAAAGCGAATTCCTAAAGAAATTGTGCATTGTGGGAATGGCAACGTTTATTACAAGGTATCAACATGCCTTGGTTACGGAAAATGGAAAAAAAATGGATTATCTTAATCAAGTTTTCTAGGAGTGATACGAGCTCGAAGTGGCTTCTTCATGACAATCGTAAAATCCTGAACCTCTGTCATATCAACCTCAGCTCCATCCTCCTCAGGTGTCCACTTGAAGTCTCTCACCAAGTTGGCCACATAGTACTCCTGATGTAGCAGTGCCATTGTAATGGCAGGGCACACCCTCCTCCCCGCCCCGAACGGCATCATCTCGATCTTCCTCACGCCTTTTATGTCGAACTCTGACGGCTCCCTACCATCGGCCATGAACCTCTCCGGCCTGAACTCCATTGGCTCATCCCACACCTCCGGATCCCTCGCCATCTCCGCAACCGAGAAGTTCACTATGGCGTTGCTGGGGATGTCGTAACCTTCGAGCTTCGTGTCCTCGATGACTGCCCGAGGGAGGATGAAGTGGGCCGGAGGGTGTCTCCTTAGTGTCTCTAACACTATAGCCCTCAAGTAAGGCATGCACTTCAAGTGCTCTTCTTTGATCTCCTCTTCGGGTTTCACGACCGAGTTGATCTCTCGAACCAGCTTCTCTTGGATGTGTTGGTACTTCACCATGTTGGCCATGATCCATTGCAATGTGGCTAATGATGTGTCGGTACCCGCGTTGATGAACTCGGAAGTCAGGCTCACTAGTTCATCATCAGTGAAGTTCCTTTCTGATCCAGGGACTAGAAGATCCAAGAGGCTGTCTGCATAAGGCACAAACTGTTCATCTCCTTGAACGTAATCGGCCGGCCTCCTACGTCTCCGCTCCTGGCTTGCCCTTATCAGAGGCATCATGACATTCTCTTGGATATGGCGGATCTCTCGCAGCTCCTTCCATAGTTTTCTGAACACGAACTTTCCTATCCCGGGCAGAAAGTTCAGGATGTTGAACCTGATGAAGTTTGAGAGCGTAGCGCGTTGCGCAACTACGATATTTTTTACGTGTATATCATCGAGTTCCTCTCCGAAGCACATGTATAGAAGCAGAGCATACATGGAATGCTTGAGGTGTTCCAAAGCAACAAAGGAGTCCTTAGACTCTGCCTCTACCAAGAGGTTCCTCTTGAGCATGTCCAAGCTCCATTTTCGACCTCGGGCATAAAGATGCAACTTTGATGGATGTATCAACCCCATCAGGTTCTGCCTCAGGACCCTCCAGAGAGGGCCATAAACTGCGGTAGTGACTGTATGCATATCGCTGAACACGATCTTCGCATTCTCTAACGCAGGCGGGCGGCTCGCGAAGGCTGCCCCACTCTGTACGAGTGACTTGTGAGCCAAGTCATGCGACGAGATGAAGATGGCAGGCCTGGACCCAATTGGGAGGGTGACGATGGGGCCGTACTTAGCGCGAAGCTCGCGGAGGATGGGCTCGATGGCCGAGAAGTTCCGTGAGGATCGGATCAACCATATGATGCTGCCTAAGATGGGAATAGTGGGAGGCCCCGGAGGTAGCTTCTTGGTATGGATCAATGGCTTGAGAATTGTGGGTAGGGAAGCACAAAAGCAGATGGCAGCAACTAGAATGAGCCAGAACTCCATTGTTATGGAAACCAGAGCTCATAGTGGAAGGACAATACATGTTAAATATCATTAAATATATGTTTTTTTTTAGTAACAGGTTGTGGGGTTACATTTTTTCATTTATGTAACATGTATGAGTTCATTTAAAGTTGTAGGTTTCAATAAATTTGGTGACCACCTTGTGGGTTACGAGGGTAATTCTAAAATTTCTTTCCTAACATATTTATGTTGTCATTCCAATAATCTTGGATAATTTTGACAAATTTTCGAAAATATTGTTACAATACATGTATGATTTGGTATTCATATAATATCGAACTGATCTTTGTTGTGGGAAAAACTTAACCATAGATTTTAATATTTAATTTTACTTAAATATTTTTTAAGTGAGATTTTTCTCAAATCTTTATTAGTGTGATAATCAGTGTTGTTAAATATCCAGTATAAATGTGCTATATCAGTATTGCATATCAGAAATTAAGATCATCGTTACGAAAACCAATACATATGTACACTCCTGCTGTTTTTCAAAATATCTCAAATTTTCGCGATACTAATATAATCAGTATAACTAAAATATCAAAAATTATAGATTTTTGTTATTTTTTCTAGGCTATTAATTAAGAAATTTTATTATGGTAGGAATCGCTAAACTTTACGTCTAAAACAAAATATTAGACTTATGGATTTAAAATATCTTATTAATTATTTACTTTTTATATATCTTTTATTGTTTAAGATTTTAGGTGAATAGATACAAACTATCCTTAGTTTATTAACATTGTTGATAAATTATCTCTAATTTTTTATTTTGGTTCAATTTTATTTTTGATTTTTAGGTTTCTGCGTCTATGCATCATACATGTCTATTTAAATTTTGAGTTTATGTTAATACACTTTTTTAATTTCTATTTATGTAGTTTTTTTTAACATTGTTTTATTTCATAAAAAATTATATTTATTTTTACAATTTTTTGACTTCCTCTATTTGTCTATTACGCTATTCGATATTTTTTCAAAACGCTGTTCAATAACACTCATCTGATTATATAATATATTATGACCCGCTTAAAATTTCTCATTTCGACATGTATCTATTGAATGGTTAAATTTAATAAATCAATAGCATTTGTTTTTCTACTTTCCCAAGAAAAAAGAAAAGGTATTGTTAGATACTCGTAATCAAAATCAAACAATGTCGAAATTTAATTAAGGATGGTGAATGGTATTTTTAAACTCTTCTCCTTTTGATTATATACCGTGTTACAAATGAATAGGTCACACTACCTATAATTGCAAAACAATTTTACTCATTTAGTTCAACTGATGACATGAGAGTGAAAAAAGCTTTGAATTGTGTGTTGGTCATAATAGGTTAGGCCTGGATTGAATTCAGCTCGTACACTGTATTAAAAAAAAATCGGATAATTTATGATTGTAATTTGAAGAAGTACTTAAGTTATTTATTCTCCCATTTTATTATTTTTTTTCTTTCACTCATTTTTTTTCTTGCTTCTCCTTCCTCCTCTTGCGTCTCACATATTCTCTCTCTATGTTCTAATCTTAAAATCAGCACATTCACTTCGTAAAATTCTCCAAATTTGACCCCGGCAATGAATTATGATGTTATCGACAAGTCTGACAATGACTAGCAGATTTGGAAACGAGCGGTTGACGATGCTCGTGAAGAGACTTTTTTCTCATTTGAGGTTAGAAAGTCGGATCTGACTCTCATCCTTATTGCCCTCCTCGATTGTCAACTCCAACATGAGACAACGATGAAAGATGATGCAGATAGAGGACGATACCGGTGGAGAAGATGCCAGTGGGAGCATGACGATAGTAAAACAACTTTCATCCAATGGGGTATATAGTAGAGTCGGATCTAACTCTCGTCCATGACAACGACCTATCTTGATGTCTAAATGGCAAACTGGACTATACATCAAAATTACACAATGAGTTATATCAAAATAGCACATTGAGTTATATCAAAATGGTAGACTCGGTTATAACGATCAGTGAACTAATTGTGAGATCACGACTCCGATCTATTCTTTTCTCTTGGCTTGCTGTCTCCACGATAACAATATGTCCCGACGACTAAACAGTAACACGCCATTCTGACCAACATAAATGAGCCATTTCGACAAACAAGATTATGCCATTTTCAGACTAACATAAATATGCCATTTAGATTCAACAGAAACATATCATTCAAACTAACTACACCATGTCATTTAGACCAATAATAATATGACATTTTTAAACTAACTGTACTATATCATTTGGACTAACAGAAATATTTCATTATGGGCAGCCCATAGACTGAAACAATTACCATGTTCCTTTGCTATGTGAGTCCTCGTAAAGGACATGCGCGTCTTGCACCCAATCTTACCCCTAAAAAAATTCTAATGAAACCTCCTATCTAATCAGGGCTTCATTGTTCATCTAGGAGCTAACTCCGTGATTGAATCAGGCACAGTGCTAGTCTGTTGGCTAGAAGAATGGGAAGAATGTTTTCTTGTTGCACCATTGTTGCTTGCCGAATCTAGGAAGAAGAGGCCTGGAGCCGTGAGCATATCGTCGTTGAGCTTCATGTCTTTCGAGAGCATGTCGACGACCTGGCTCATAACCGGCCTTCGGCTCGCTGCAGCTTGTGTGCAGAAGAATGCTACTTTGATGTGCCTGATCACTACGTCCTCCGGAAATTCTCCCAGCTCCGGATCCACCACCTCCAACACCTTGCCCTCTTCGTAGAGTGTCCACGCCTGATCAATCAAATTCGTCGTAATTAAGCATACAAATAGGGAAGCTAAAAGAGAGTGAAGGAAAACGAGCATTCGAATATAGTTTCAATTCACCAGGCCACGTAAAGTCGAAAGGGAAAGTTACAAACCCATTGTAGGACAACATTTTCCATTCCTTGCCAGATTCTCTTCCCTGTGCTTCTACCACTAATGATTTCTAGAAGAACGACCCCGAAGCTGTACACGTCTGCTTTCGATGTTAGTTGACCTCCAAGTGCATATTCCGGCGCCAAATAACCACTGCAGAGAACAAATTAGAAAGAGATTATGCTTCTGCAGAAGAAAAAGACAAGGTTATCATCATAAACAAAACATACGTGGTTCCGGCTATCCTCGTGCTAATATGCGTGATGTCGTCCGGGAAGAGCTTGGCCAAACCGAAGTCTCCGATTTTCGGGTTCAAGTCTTTGTCCAGAAGAATATTACTAGCTTTGATGTCCCTGTGGACGATATGTGGCGAGAGTTCTTCGTGGAGAAAAGCAAGACCTTTAGCAATACCCAAGCAGATAGCAGATCTATTGTTCCAATCTAGTTTCATCAGTGTACTCTTTAACCCTGCAAAAGTGGAAATGAAAAGAGCACAACTTTTAACCATTTAGATCCTTTCAAATAGAAAGCTGAGTTTTGTTCCAACCTCTGCTGGATTCCCCAAGTATCACGCGGTCGATGCTACTGTTCTCTAAATATTCGTAGACTAAAATGCGATTAGTTCCTTTGACACAGCATCCAATCAACTCGACGAGGTTCGGATGTCTGACTTTCGATATGGTGTTGATTTCATTTAAAAACTCCTGCACCCCCTGCTTTGATTGAGCAGAAAGAGGCTTTACTGCAACCTTTTTACCATTTCTGAGAATTCCCTAAAAACACAAATGTTTAAATGGGTTAGATGAGTGAAATGTAGATGGATCCCGGGATTCGTTCACGAGTTTATTTGAGTTTGGATAACGCATCAACTTAGGACGAGCATTGTGGAACTAGCTTCGCAACTCTATCTGATGTGAATACAGAAATGGAGAAATAAACTGCTACATGGTTTCATTTGCACTTTGAAACTGAATATGATGTCAAGATTTGCAATGTTTAACATTTAAATGTAGAAGAACTTGCAAGAACCCCGGGGGACATTTTCGACAAGTCTTGAATATAACAGCAGAACTGCAGAGTTAGTTACCTTGTACACTGTTCCAAAACCTCCGCGGCCTATCATATTGCTTGCATGGAAGTCGTCAGTGGCACCTTTTAGTTCATTGAATGAGAAATGGTTAACACCTTGCAGCTCATTGCCTAGAAACACAGAAGATGGGGAACAAAAAGATTGTGAAAAAGATTGAAAGCCATAACTAAACCACAATAATTCCACAAATTGAACCATCCAAATCGCGTGCCCCCGTCGGAACTTAAAAAGCGCTGCAGTTTGTGTAACTAACTATCTTCCCACATTGATTAAGCAACAGATTTTGGTGAACAAAGAAGCAATCATCATCTATAACTCGACTCTCAAATATATGCCACCTATTCTGGATTCGATCAATCCGGGTTCTTTCTGTTTTCTATACAAGGGCCAATAACCCTACTCATTCCACAATCCATACTCCAGATCACAAAACTCAAGCAACTAAAGTCAAACTAATCAACAACTGCACATAGAACCAACAACAGAATAACAAATTAGATCTCTTACCATCTATGCCATGAAGGGATCCACCGCTACTACCTCCTCTCTTAATCCTCGAACCGGTTCCGAAACAGATACACCTCATATCTGATTCCTCTTCCTCAGAAACACACCTTCCAACCTTGCTAAACAAGCACACCTTCACCAACTTGCTACAAAGAGAGAAGATAATCAATATTCACAGAAACTATTTGCAACAGAGAAAACAGGAGGGAGATAAAGTACCAAACTCTTTCGTTCGTCGCGAATTACGAGTTCCGTAAACTTTTTTATAAGTATGACACGGATATTCTAACATAATATTAGAGCGGGTTGATCATTACGAAAATGGAAAAACAACAAAGAGGTCAGAAAAAAAAAATCGAGGAGTCACCCTGTTAAGGAGATGTAGGAAGCTAACCAAAACCGGTAATTGAGTCGATAAAAATTCCCTCCCTCTCTTTGGTTGATGGTATTGTTGTAATTCTCCTACGCTCTTCTTCTTCTTCTTCTTCTCGCTTAAAAATATTTCTATTTATAAGTAGAGATGAAATGGTTGACGGTGACGAAGGGTATCCGTCGGACCAACTAATTTTTTTTCCAGTTATATATATTCGGTTGGTAAATGTTTGATCGCTGAGGACCGTAACAGTGATCTCCGCGTGTCTGAACCGGTCCAGGTATTCTTCTCTATTTTTTAGGGTACATTACAGTACGATCCTTTTCTTTTGGGATAATTATCATTTGGGTCCCACGACTTGACAAGAAGAGAGCTCATTTTTTTCAAATAGATGGACCCAAGTGAAAATTATCCCAATCATACGAGCCTTTGTGTATTTTTTATTCTTTTTTTGGGGTTGCAGCTCATTTCTTCTTGATCCTTCGGTAAAAAAGTATTTTCTTCTTTTCTGGCCGGCCGGCTGCGGTTCTCCCTGGTCAGTAACAGCGACCCTCGGAGGGAAACATTTGAAATTTAAGTCATGAATTTTATATGATTATATTAAATATAATTTTGCAATCAAAAATTATAAAATTAAAGTATTATTTGATAAAAAATTTAGGGTTATAGAATTAAAAAATATGTTTCTATTTTTTTTATCTTGTTCATTTTTTAATTGAACAATGTAATTATAACAGTTTACTAATTTTTAATTTAACCAAATTGTCAGTTATGATTTCTAAATATATCATTACAAGAATTCGTAATTATGATCACAATTAATTAAATCTGTGCCACATATATTATGCTAATTTCATGGCATCGCAATTTTTAACTGTTGATTCAATCGTAATTGGACAGAGAAGACGATGTTCAAAATATCTCTTACTAAAAGCTTATGGTTACACTTTTTAAATTGATACTGCACACATTGTATGCTGATTTTATGGCAATAAAAATTTGTCATATATTTGTTTTTATCAAAATGTGTAAATAGTATAATATGAAAGATCATGAGCTAATTTCCGGTCAAATTTATGATGTTCTTCCACTTTGACACTTTACAAACATCTTTTGACCAGGAATATCTTAATTAAATATTGGTGAATTGTTGCATCCAACCATGTATAAATAACATTTATCTTTGTAAAATTTATTAAGGGTTGATTTGGCCCCACTTGTCCATATACGTCTCCTGTGAATGGCAAATTACCTAACTTCAGCACTAACGTTACCACACCGCTCACGCGACGATGCACCTATGAGTTTTCTACCGTTGACATTGAAATTTTTAGTGGAGTTACAATTTAATTAGTGGGTGGAACTAATGAGAGTTTGGTGGAATTAATGAGAGTTTAAAACTTTGAAATTTGTTTTCGAAAATTAATAATTTTTTTAATATTTTTGCCAGAGGTGTTAGATGGGGTCAATTGACCCCACTTAATTTTTTATTTATTTGATAATTTGATATATATTTTAGTATATGTACACATTAAAATAAAAAATTGACCTTATTAAAAAATTAATTAACTTAAAAATTAGAATAAAATATTAAAACAATTAAATATTTTATGTATTGCTCTCATTCTAAAATAATTCTGGCTGCGCACCTGATTTCGGCACTTATAGATAAGTTTGGACTTGTGTAAAATTATTAATGAGCATGAGATAAAGATAATTTGATAATATATTAGAATTTTCATATTAAATCAGAATCTTAAAATAGTAGAGAAGTAAAATTTTAACATAAGCAAACTTTTCCAGTAACTAGTTTTACAAAGGTTTCTTAATTAGAACTCAAAAAATCTTAACAAAAGTTCATCTAAAGACTTAATAAGTGGGTAGTCCAAACAGGATAATTAATTGAAACAAAAGTTGTCTTTTACATATTATCAAAATAGGGAAAGAGATTAATAGGTTTTTTTTGTTAAGGAAGAATGCATAATATATATCACGTAGGAAAGTCTGCAGCAAGTAGAGTATCGAGTTGATTTGATGACAAACTATCCAATCTGGCAAAAATAAGTTATTACGAGATTGACGACAAAGCCAGTCCACAACGTTGTTATGATGTTTAGGAATAAAGAATACATAACAAAATGGTAATAGGGCTAAATCCTGTCTAATCCCTATTACAATGTGTTATACGTCTCAATCCATCGAAGAAAGCGGGTCGTTGATGAACATGTCTGCAAGCTTGTAGTCTGTTTCGATGATAGTCGGCATCGAGGCATACTCTTAGCTTGCCAAAGAGATGGCTTTAGCAATCGTCGTCAGCCCCGCTTGAAGTGGAGATAAAACCGTCAAAATGGATATCTGACCTTTTAATAATAGGTCTTTGGAATCTTGAACGATGACCACTAAGCTCGCTTAGGTGTAAATCCTTTCACAAGGTGTCAACATTGAGATTCATGGTGCCCTCGCATGTACGAGACCATGAAGAGAGTGGTGTGCAGTTTTTTTTTCAGGCCGAGAACCTTTATATATTCAGAACAAAGTTTAGTAGCCTGAAAAACTGTAGCACGAGGGTATATCTTTAGACCTTCAAAATTTAGTTTATTTCTAGCATTCCAAATATACCAGCACATGTGAATGGCAAGAGACAAATGGGAAGTGTTAACAGAACCCCAAAAAAGACTGCTAATCTCAGAAAATCAATCCGCAAAATAGGTGTAGGCCGATACATTAGCATGAAAATTGAGAGGGCTGGGAAGCCAAGAAGCGCGTGCATTTATACAAGTAAACAGGCAGTGTAAAATATCCTCCTCCACATTACAACCAAAGGAGCAAGTCGAAGACAAAAAAGGGACATGTCTAGCAAGATTCAAACAGGTCAGAATACTGTTACAGAGATCCTCCAAATGAAATTTCTTATTTTTGGAACAACGAAAAGTTTCCAAACTAGCTTCCAGATCCCATGATCGAACGTATATTGGAACCGGCCCGGAGGCTAATCCACATTTCCCTTTCCTCTAGTTTGAGCATTCTGTAACCTCTTTTAATCGTATAAGAGCCACTTTTGTCATGTAACTAGACTAATTTATCCAGGAAATTCAAAGAAGTATTTTTTGACTCGGTGTTGAGTCTGTCTCGTGGTCCAACTGGTCAGACCATGTTTTTATTAAGGGCAAATTTTCCTCACGTCTCTCTCCTTTACTTAAATTACTATTTTCATCCCTACTGTTCCAAAAAAGATAATTTCGTCCCCCGGATTTGATTAAATACTACCCTAAGGTCTCTGGTGCCGAAATCAGAAAATTCTTCCGGCACCAAGGCACCTGAAATGACCAAATTGCCCTTGAGTCAAAAATTCCTCCAACACCAGATGGCCGCCGTGGTTCGCCGCTTCTACTCCTTGCGCCGCCCAACCATTCCACTTCCTCGACGATTATTTTCCTTGGAAGCAACTGAGCTGAAGCTGGTCAACACCAAAGTCAACTTCTCCATCCCGGGCTACGACTCTGATCCGAACCCGAAAACACGCCCGCCAAGCCCGACCTCCCTCTGCCGTACGACCCTTTCAGCAAGAAGGCGCAAACGAAGGAGGACCCCGATGACGAGCTCTTTCGAATCGTCAAGGACAAGGGAGGGGAAGATGGACGAGGCGAGGGTGCTTTTGAAGGTGGGTTGTCGGGGAGGCAGGTCGCCGGTGATTACTCTTATTTTTTAATTTTTTACTCAAGGGCAATTTGGTCATTTCAGGTGCCTTTGTGCCAAAGAAATTTTCTGATTCCGGCACTAGGGACCTTAGGGTGGTATTTAATCAAATTCGGGGGACAGAATTATCTTTTTTGAAACAGTAGGGACGAAAATAATAATTTAAACAAAAGAGAGGGACGTGAAGAAAATTTACCCTTTTATTAAAAATAATGGTTACATTATTATGACAGTGAAATATCATTATATGGTCGGACTTTCTTTTGGAAACAATGATTACAGTATTGTAACATTGAAATGTCATCATATGTCAGATGTAGCATAATTATCTTAATTTTGGGTGGAATACCAAAAAATACTTGTGTATCTTCCCCGAATGTACCAAATAGTTGTAATAATTTTTTTCCCTGCTGTGTTCATAGGCTTGACTTAATAGCCATGGTTTGATTCGAATATGATTTTATCTCAGTCGTATAATGCATTAAAAATTTTAGCAATGAAGATTTAATGACTTAAATTAATGGAGGTATTACGTCATTTATTCTCCCTATTTTATTTTTTTGCCTCATTGTCTCTCTCTTTTTTTTATTATTATTCAACCCTTCAAGTTTGTGAAAAAAATATATTTAAACCCCTCTCGCCGGATCAGACGATTTCTCTGGTGAACTTGAACATGAGATTACTAAAATGTCCTTATTTTAAAAAAATAATTTAAACTCTTTTTTAACTAAAAAACCAGTCTTCTCTTTCCTTCATCATGTTCAAGGTTTTGGTTTTTGAAACCTAAAAAAATTGATTGAAACTGTTTCTTGTTTTTCTGAATCGCCGATTGGCTTATTATTATATTCAACCGAAAGTAAACCAAAGTCTCATCGACTTTGACCGACGCCGGCACCGAAGATTACGTACGCTAATTGTTGGACATTAAGGCCTGCGAATCGGAACAACATCGTACGCGGGACGGAGTTGTATAGAAAGGACGGTTGTGGTCCGCCTTAGAGGGCTTTTGCCGCGGAGACGATTCCAGCCGCCACGCATGAAGATCTATGGGTCTAGGACCATCGACAAGCTCGCCTGGCCTTGGGCTGCGCCATGGTTGCGACGGTGAGGGTCGGAAAGCTGGAGATCGGCGATGTTCAAAACCTTCTCCTTCCTTCCTCAGATACCTTCTCCTAAAAAAGGCATATCCAATAGCACTCCATTAACTCAACTGAGGTCCACAAAATAACCCCGAATCCGAACACCGACACTACCCCCGCAGCCACCACGAAGAGCAATATCACGACTGGGACCCATAAGGGTGGAAGAGGATGATCAGGGTGTGATAAAGATCAGACCGAGGAATCTGGCTGTGATGGTGAGCCCCGTGAGGAGGAAGATACCGGTGGTGATAACGAGGGTGAAAAACTCGACGAGGTGGGTTGAGGTCGGAAATTGGCCTGGAGCAACCATATTAGGGATGACCCAATTGCGGTGGGGATGGGGTCGACCATTGTTGGAGCTGGGGAAGGGAGGAATAAGTGGAAAAGGGTGGAAGAGGCGAGGGTTTTCTAGGAAAGAGAATGGATAGTTTTTTTAGTTAAAAATGAGTTTTTTTAATACAAAGGCATTTTTATAATCTCACGTTCAAGTTCGCCGGAGAAATTATCCGATTCCGGCGAGAGGGGTTAAAATATACCCTTTTTACAAACTTGAACGGTTCTTTAATAATAAAAAAATAGAGGGATTGAATCGCTAATTTTCGCAAACTCAAGGGAGCTGAGGGCAATTATCGCTTTTTTCTTTTACTCTCTTCTTCCATTCTCTTTCACTTTCTTTCGTCTTTCTTATTCTTTTTTCTTTTCTAACTCAAATAGAATCGACGCCAACAAAGACAACATCGGAGAGGAAAGATGTTACAATTTAGGGTTCAAGAACCTATGATGTCGGTAGGAGTACAACTCTAAGATGACCGGTGAGATTCTAAAAAGGGTTAATTACCCTCAGGTCCCTGAACTATTGACGATTTTGTAATAGGGTCCCTGTGTAATTTGAATAAGATTTAAGGTCCCTGTGTTATAACGAAATATTACTCTCAGGTCCCTGGCTTAACCTTCGCTGACATCATCAATTTTTTTTATATTTTTAACACTGAATTGACCAAAATACCCTTAAGCCAAAAATAAAAAAATCCAAAAAACAAAATAAAAATTAGGGAAAAGTACAAAAAAAGTCCTGTGGTTTCACTTTTAGTCCTCCGAACCTAAATTCGTCCCGAACCTATGAAAAATTTCTTTTTCATCCCGTTTTTTTACATTTTAGTCCCAAAGATTTGGTCAATTCAGTTTCTCTCTCTCTCTCTGCTTGGTACTCTATGACAATAACATCATTGATGTCTAAATGATATGCCAGGTTATATTAAAATAGTAGATTGATTCATATCAAAATGACAGATTGAGTTATATAAAAATTACAAACTCAGTTATATCAAAATGACACACATTATTTTTAGACTAATAGTAATACATCATGATGGAAGAATAATAATATATAGGGAAAATTAGGCTAAGGCCCCTGTACTTTGAGGATTCAACCGTTTTAGTTCCTACTATTTGAAAACTATTCTTTCAGTTCCTACTATACAAAATAACATAGACGTTTAGTCCCTAGTGGGTCAACTGCTGATGTCATCAGTCAACATAAATTTTTTTAAGACCATTATACCCTTCTTTTAAACCTAACTCAACCCAACTCGACTCAACCTAACCCGACTCGACCCAACCGCCTATGAATGACTAGAATGACTCGACCCAACTGAATTGACCTAGCCGACCATCCTTCTCTGTCACCGTCCTCTTCGACCATGCAGCAAAATCAAACCCAAAGAAAACTTTCGCTAGAAAAGTAAAAGGGATTTGCTCGCTCGACTTTGTAAAGCTGGCTTTCTTCTTAGTGGCCATCTCAGTGCTTGAGCTTTCCGTGGTTGTGCTCGGTGGGGTCCAGGTAAGATAACATCTGATAACTGCCGTAAGCTCCGTGGATGATACCAACATCTTGGTGAAGAGATCCTTTATGATGTCGAAGAGGACAAGGATCTTCCGGATAGGGAGCTAGACCGGTTTGGACAGGTGCGTGCTGGCTGAGATGGGGGGTTCTTAGAGGAGACCGAGGCGGTGATCGGGCAAAGGTGTGGGTGGTGAAGGGGAGGGGAGAAGAGGCGGAGAGTGGTTCGGACCACTGTCGTTCCTACTTGGGCTACCGGTCGACAGCTGGGTTGTACCCGGCGGTCTCACTGTCATTCCTACTCAGGCTATCGGTGGACTCGATGAACATGCAGGTTTGCTATTACAATAACTACAACTTGTCGGAAGTCCAAGTCGAAGCAACGTCCTTCTCAACGTCCCGGTCGGTGGCGGCTTCGAAAGTCCAAGTCGAAGCACTCCTCCAAGTCATCCTCCGCCAAACAGAATTCATCTACTTCCACTCCTCTCCCAACCGATGCTGCTATTGATCATCTTCGTCTGGCTCCTCCCCCGGCGTCAAACTCATACTCCAGCAGCGAGAACTCCAGGCCAATTGAGGCAGTCTCTAGATTTTGGATAGTTCACCTCTGGTCTCATTTAACAATTATCTATTTAAAATAACATGGGACAACTCTTTCATCTCGTTTCAAACGCCCATCCCATTTAACAAAACCCCACCCTTTTATAAAGCTTCACCTCCTTCAATGCTCAAAAAGAATATTAAGCCTCCTCGTCCTTCTCCACTTACTTTCTCCAACCACAGCCCCAATTAAAAAGAAAGAAGTCAGCGAAAAGCTTTGGACGAGTTAGATTCACACGATTTGCTCACGTAGGAGAAGGTGGATGGGTGTTTATTTAATTGAAATGGGGAAAAAGGAAGAAGAAGAGTTTGGGGGGTTTATTTAATTTTTGGTTCGGTTGGGTTCGATTTGAAATGATTAGTTTTTGGATTTGGTTTTGGGTCTAATATTTTAAAAGAATGGTATAATGGTCATACAAAAAATTATGTTAACTGGTGACATCAGCAGTTGACCCGCTAGAGACTAAATGTCTATGTTATTTTGTATAGTAGGGATTGAAAGAATAATTTTCAAACAGTAGGAACTAAAATAGTTGAATCCCCAAAGTACAGGGACCTCAACTTAATTTTCCTAATATATAATTTAAACTAACAATAATGCATCATTTTGACTAACTGCACCATGACATTATGACTAAATATACAACGTCATTCAAACTAACGTAAATATATTATTGCCAGACTTGAAATAAGATAATTATTATTTTATCCCTCATACGTCAGTTCTGTAGAAAATCGAAAATGTGAGTGATGTACTAAATCCTATCCTAACACTAGTGGCACTCTATTTTTGGGTGGTCTTTTTAAATGAATATTTTTATATTCACAGAATTTAATCTGAAACTTTCTTAAAATTAATTCAGATTTTTTTTCACTTAAATCAATCCAAGTTAGATACACACTAGCATGGCTATAGATAAAACATACAACTTTTGTATCACTTAAATTAATCCACATTGAATAATTACACTACGTCATTCAGACTAACAAAAATATGATATTTCGATCAACATAAATATGCGCGTAGAATGAGATAATCACTATTTTATCCTATACATATAAATTTCGTAGAGAATAAGAAGCACATATTATGTACTAAATTCTATCCCAACACCAATGGTACCCTATTTTTGGGCGATCTTTTTTAAGTAAACATTTTTATATTCACAATATTTCAATCTGAAATTTTTGTAAAGTTAACTTAATTTTTTTTATCGCTTAAATATATCCAAGTTGGATGAACTGACATTGCTATTGATAAAACGGACAAGTTGTTTGGATACATACCGCAGAAAAGAATATTTAATAATGTATTGCTCGAAAGGAGTAAATATCTTTTAGAAAGATTTATGCTGAGAAATGATGAATAAAAAAGAGAGTTAAAAGAATCATCATTAAATGAAACCTCCCAATGCTGAGAAAAAAATTATTGATTCAAATTTGTATGAGTATCTAGAATAACTATTTGACTTATTGACCACTTCTCTCATGCCGGCGTTGGGGATTTCTCTGATCTCATAGACAATGCTAGCGTATTCTTATGTATATTAGGTACATTTTATAGGAATTTTTATATAAATATGTATGGATGTCATTTTGTTTTTTTGTTATAGTTTTGTTGTTTTTATATTACTTTATATTCAACACACAGTAGGTTGATTAAATGAATTCCAATGGGATAATACTGACAAAAATATATCTACACTAACAAATATAGATTTTTTTTTCGGGAATAATATAACTTTCATTAATAATAAAAGCGTCTTACAGAAACTCGACCAAACACACCAATGACCAGGCAAACCGAAGCATCAACCAAACCCCAGCACCAGGTCCCTAACGTATAATCTTCTCCTCGCACAAGTACGAGGTTGCAACTGTTAGCCTTGTTAAAAAATTTATTCCAGAAAAATCAGAACAGGAAAAAGAGTACTAAAAAATATAGATATATCAACATCATTCTAGTTTTTAATACTTTGTAATACTGACAACAATATATCTATAATATTTTTTAATATAGATATATCTATTGAACGGGTTCCAGTAGGATATTACATTTTATACTTACAAAAATATTTGAGTTAATATTTAACACCGAATCAATATAAAAATACATATTTCATCATTCTATTTTTTGTATTATTTTATCTATATTTTAACATTTTGAGAAGTGGAAAAACATAGTAAAAACTGCGGCCGCCTCCTTACCTACGAGGCGGACAGTTGACCGGGTGATAGTGATTAGTTAGGATTTTTTGTGGGCAAATTATCCCCTAGTTCTTAGTCTTAATCAAATTCTCTTATCGGATCTCTTGTTTTTCATAATTGATTTAGTCGTTCCTATATTTTGAAAAAATATTGGTCTCGGATCCCTGGTTGACTTCTGAACATATTTTTTATTATTATTTTTGACATGTGAAATGACTCTTTTACCTTTCATAAAAAGACAAAAATAATTACTCTTTTTTCTTTTTGTGAAGGGTAAAAAAGTTATTTTACATGGAAAAAAATAAAAAAGAGGCTGATTTGGTCGGTGAGGACCATAGACAAATATTTTTAAATAAAATAGGGATGGATTACTCATTTATGAGAAAAAAGAGACCTGATAGGAGAATTATGTTAAGTTTAGAGACTAGAGAGTAATTTGCCCTTTTTTATAGATGGTGTTACTATTCATGAAAAAATGTCAAAATGGTACCCCAAACAATTAAATTGCAAAAGAGGTGTCCACGGGGGACTGTTTTGAAAAAATCTCGTGTACTGAACCAGTACACAGAATTTTGCCCCGTGTATTGGTGAAATCTCGCGTTTTGGACCAATACACGAGAAAAAATCCCGTGTTTAGGTTTTTATGTGTAGATCTCAAAAACTATGCGGGTTCAAAAAAATTTCTCGAATCGGACATTCGAGCACCAAGATATTGCTCTTCAAATTTTTTTTTTACATAATCACTCAATTTGAATTTTGTGAATTTTTTTAAATTTCAAAAAATAAATAAATAAAGGCACGGAAAAAACCCTTCTTTTGGTAATTTTTATAAAAGAATTTTGAATTTTTGAAAAATAAAAAAACAAGTGACGGGAAAAAGATCAAAATCGGGATTTTTTTCAAATTAATGCTACTATTCATAAAAAATTTAAAAAAGCAAAATTATTTTATAAATATTAACAAAAGACGGGTTTTTTTTTGTGCTTTTTGTTTACTTTTTTTCAAATTTAAAAAATTCACAAAATTCAAATTGAGAGATTATGTAAAAAAAATCTTGAAGAGTAATATCTTGGTGCTCGGATGTCCAATTCGAGAAATATTTTTTTTTTGAATTCGCATAACTTTTTGAGATCTACACATAAAATTCCGTGTATTGGTATACATGGGGTAAAATTTCGTGTACTGGTTCAGTACACAATTTTTTTTCAAAACAGTCCCCCGTAGTCACCTTTTTCACAATTTAGGTTTTTTGAGTACCATTTTGAAAATTTTGAATGAATAGTAACACTAACTATAAAAAAATCCATTAGTTATGGTTAATTACTAAATCGCATTTTGATTGTAATAAATAAACTTCGGTAAACATGTTCATAATTTTTATAAAATCAAAAATAAAAAAGATTATCTCTGAATGTGAGGTTGTAAAGTTAAGATAGTTTGATTCAATTTACTAAGTATTAAATTCAAGCATTATGCATTTGGGAACTCACTCTCTCTCTCTCTCTCCAAAAAACCAATGAAAGAGGACGACTCTTTCCACATATTTTGGGAGGATCGTTGGCCAAGCTCTGCCGCCGGTTACCATGGCGGGGCACCCACCGACTCGCAGAGTGGCTGGGCTACCTCTACGGTCACCACCCTACACAACCACCGTCCCCGCACAATCATTGTCAACAACCTTGGTTTTCCTTAATTTGGTCTTGTTTTGTAGATCTCGGCCAACTTACTCCGAGCCCATGCTAGCTACCTACTGGGCTTTGTCACCCTCGTCGAGGCCTTTTCGACAAGTTCGTCGACGAGTTCCACCGCTGTTGATCAGCGTTGACCAGTATTTTTGTTCCTTTTCAAGGCTTCGGAGGTGTCTCTCCCCTCTCATATCATCGGCTCACCTCTCGATCAGGTCTTCTCTCCTCTCTCCTTGCTCCCGTCGTAAGACGGACTTCCTTCCCCGGTCTTCTCCTCCATGGCAGTTCATTGGTTTTGTTTCTTTCTGCTGCGGGCGGTGGTCACCCTTCCGAGGCACCCCTCATGTTGGCCCGAAGGACCACGGCCGGCGAATGATGTGGCTGTAGATCGACGATATGGTTCTTTCTGGCCAGCAGGATGGTTTTACCCTTGGCGGCGCGGGATTTTTTCCTAGGTTTTTCGTAGCCGGTAGCCGGGTTTGGGCTATAATTGCCTGGACTTGGCTGCCTGGTCAACTTGGAGTTAATCCCTCTAGTGCAATTAATGTATCGACCTTGACAACTCGACTTGTGAGTTTGCTTGAGTCAATTATGTATTGTCCGTGATGACGTGACTTGTGGGTGCGTTCGAGTCGATTTGCAATATGGCGACGATATCCTTTAGGGTATCTGGTTAGGCCTTGTAATTCTCTTTACCTCCTATATTTTTCTTTCTTTTGGTAATAAAAGTTCTCTTTAATTAAAAAAAAAATGATGCCATTTGGTTTAAAAAAGCAACCTAGTTGGATATTCGTTTCCGAGCATCTTCTACATTATGAATCTCTGCTCCGCCTCTGTTGATCTTCTATTTTAAGAATTACGATCAGTAGAGTAAGATAAGTTATTGATTGAATATTACATATACCCTAATTTGAAAATGTAAATTTATATTCTATCTTCAACTCTTGAAAAAAAATCTTATTATTATATTCGTACCTTTACTTTTACGGTCAGTTAATTTTATTATTATATTCTATCCGATCCTTAAACTAAATGAAAGATAATTTTTAATATAAAATCTTATTGAATAGTAATGAATATATGAAGATTAATTATATAATAACTAATATATCAATAAAAATTAGAAAATTCAATTTTATGAATTATATTGTATAATACTTAAGAAATTTGTTACAATTTGTAAAGGTAAAATTAGGGTTTAATTAGGTGTTAGTTAGAGTAGTGTCTAAAATATGATAAAACGGTATGGTTAGGGTAGAAATTCTTAGTACATACTTTACCTTAGTGCCTATATTCTAATATAGACTCATACTCATACCATATCTTAGATCATGTTAAAGTTAGCAAATCCTTGACACACGAAATACGAATTTGATCTACTCCAGAAAATATGAATATTTCTGCCACTACTATTCTCTATAGACCTGAATATGTAAATCGTAATCAAAACTCATCAACAGGACACAATGATCTTATGAACAATAAGGAGCGCATTTGGCATTTGTCCATACACCATGAATGATGGCAATTTGCCTAAAACATTTAAGACCGTTAACTTTTATAGAATGTGTGACGTAGCAAGAAACGTGATTCAGATCATTAGGAAATAAACTCACAACTCTCTCAACTTCCGTCGTTTAAGTTGAGTTTGTTCTTGAAAAGAACGGCCAGCTAAGGGCAAAACGGGAGTGGATACCTTGGGGACAAAATACCTTGTTTCTATTTAGGGACAAGGTTAATATAGTCAATTAACCTAAACCACTAATTAAGGAGTTTCTCTCTCTATTAATAACCATCCCACATAATTAGCATTAAATCATAACCATCCCACCTAATCCGATGTAATCCCATTAATTACGTATATTCACTCTCCATTAAATACATTTTTTCCCTAAACCCTATTTTGAGCCGTCATTAGTTCTAAATACAATTAAATCAAAAATCGGTGGTTTATTGTCTGACATTACTGGTTTATCGTCCAACATTACTGGTTTGTGGTCCGACATTACTGATTTATGGTCTGACATTACTGGTTTATAGTCTGACATTACTGGTTTGTGGTCTGACATTACTGGTTTGTGGTCCAACATTACTGGTTTATGGTCCGATATTACTGGTTTGTGGTTGGACATTACTGGTTTGTAGTCCGATATTAGTGGGTTGTGGTCCGATATTAGTGGCTTGTGGTCCGATATTAGTGGTTTGTGGTCCAACATTACTGGTTTGTGGTCCGATATTAGTGGTTTATGGTCTGACATTAGTGTTTATGGTCCAATATTACTGGTTTATGTTCTGACATTACTGGTTTGTGGTCTAACATTATTGGTTTATGGTCCGACATTACTGGTTTGTGGTCCGACATTACTGGTTTGTGGTCCGATATTACTAGTTTGTGGTCCGACATTACTGGTTTATAGTCCGATATTACTGGTTTAAAGCTTGACATTAGTGGTTTATAGTCTGACATAACTGGTTTAAAGTCCTACGTTACTGGTTCAAAGTCATATGTTAATGTTTTTTAATTAAGTAGAGAGAGAGGAAGATGGATGATTTCGTTTGATTAATTAGAGAAAGTAAGTAATTATGGTAGAGAAAGTGAGTAGTTACGTTTTTTTTAAATCTTAATTAATGGGTAGTTAGTTAGAGATAATTAATGGAGTGGAGAGAGAAAGGAATAATAAAGGTCCCTATATTAAATGCTGGGAGTTTTTAAGTTTTGGCAAAAGTCGTAAATGCCCTGAGTATTAATAGCCATTAGATTAGGATATTTTTTAGTATATTCTAATCTAATGGCCGAGATCTTTGTTCCTATTTAGGGACAAAATATTTTGTCCCCGGGGTATCCAATTCTGGGCAAAACATACACAAGATAATCACGGAATCTCTTCGATCTGCTTAAGTAGAGGTGGGTTTCAAGGCCAAATTGAAGGGCAAACTTACACCTTCCTTAACTGCCTCTCTACCTCTTTAACCTCACTTTAATGACATTAACTATTGCCTTATTTAGCTTCTCACAATTACTACAAGAAAGTAGACAGTTTGTACGAAATTATTATAAAAGTAAAATACATGCAAAGCCATGCATATGTACGAATGGATGCCCTACATCACCCTCTCCTCCTTGGAACGATGCTTGTTCTGAGCTGTCAACTTGGAAGGTAAAGGAAAGACATCAAAATATAGGGTCAAATCCAAGATATTGAAGGTCTTAGACATGCCAAACTCTTTAGGAAGATCGATAGAGTAAGTGTTGTCACTTATGCGCCTCATCACTTTGTAAGGCACGAACTTCCAAGCTTTCAACTTTCCTCCGAGGTGAGCAAGCATTCCTTGTAAAAGTGGACCATCACTTGGTCCCTTGGTTGAAAGACTTGAATTCTTTGGTGCTTATCAACTCTGGCCTTCTCCTTCGCATAAGTAGTTGCAAACCTCTTCTTCACCGCTTCTAGCACCTCTTGAACATGCTCCGCAAATATTATTACTAAATGGTTGGCCTTGCTTGGACACGTGATAGAAGTGATGTCCATCAGATGGTTCGGCTTCTTTGTGTAGACAAGGGCAAAAAGGGAGTATCTAGTGGAGTGATGTACAACCCTGTTATAAGTGAACTCTGAGATTGGTAGATCTAAGTTCCACTACCTTTGCTTCTCATGGCATAAACTTTTCAATAGACTGCCAAGGGTCCTATTCGTTGCTTTCGTTTGTCCATCTGTTTGAGGATGCGCAGTTGAACTGTACTTCAGCGTAGCATTAAATCACAACCACAAGGTCTTCCAAAATGTTATTAAAAATTTCACATCATGATTCGAGGTGATGCTTCTAGGGACTCCATGCAACTTGACCACTTCTTAGAAGAATAAGTGTGCAACTCCATGCACATTTGAGGTCTTCTTGCATGGAATAAAATGCATCATTTTGGATAGAAAGAGAGGTAAGCATAGAATAAAATCCATGCTCAAGTCATCCCAAATTACTTGTGGAATTGGCGATGGTGTATACATGCCTGAATTATTCATGCCACCCTTCGCTCCTACCATACTCGACAGTGTTTCATGATCCTGGCCACATATTTTCTCATTTTTGGCCAAAAATTAATCAGAAATGGAGGCTAGAGCCTTGTCTTGACCGAGATGGGCTGCGAGGCCACCTCCATGCAGCTCCCACATAAGATGATTATAAAGAGATGTATTAGGGATACACAATTGGTTCCCCTTTATCAGAAACCCATCATGCATGTAAAATTCTGCATACCCCTTTCCCTCCTTACATCTCTTCCAAATATCTCCAAAATTGGCATCATCTTTGTACAATTCTCGCAGGCTATCAAAGGAAGTCACACTAGTTCTCAACTCAGTCAATAAAGTAACTCTTCGACTAAGTGTATCCACGACTACATTTTGTGCTCTACTTTTGTGTTTGACTTTAAATGGGATTTTTTGTAGGTAGGTTGACCAACAACGTGTATATGACTATCAAACTTAGACTGATCATATAGGAATTTTAGTGCTCTATAATAGGTGAAGAGGACAAATTCCTTACCAATAAGGTAGTGTTCCCAAGTCTTTAGTGCACGAAAAAGTACGTAGAGCTCCTTTTTCTAGGTCAACTATGATTGCCTATGCTCGCTTAACTTCTCGCTGAAGAAAGCAACTGGTCTCTTTTTCTGAGAAAGAACAGCTCTAATTCCTACCCCAAAGACATCCACATCTACCTCCAAGAGCTTGCTAAAATTTGGCAGTGCAAGTACTGGTGCGGAGCTCAAAATTTTCTTTAGTTGATTGAATGCACCCTCTACCTCATTATTCCATTCAAAGGAAACTCCATTTTTCAATAGGGTGTCAGTGGAGCGGCTATAACATTGAATCCTGTGATAAACCTCCTATAAAACGAGGTAAGCCCTAAAAAGCTTTGGACCTGACTTGTATTACACTGAGTTGGCCATTTCTAAATTACCTCTACCTTTGACTCGTCCACTTGAATTCCTTCTCGTCTAACTATAAATCCAAGAAAGAGCAGCTTGCTTTGCCAAAATACACACTTCTTCAAATTGGCAAGCAGCTTATGCTCACACAAGGCATGGAAGACTTCACATAAATGGTACAAGTTCTTGGACTCAGTTTGGTTGTACACGAGGATGTCATCAAAGTAAACCACTACAAACTTATCGAGAAAGAGTTTCATTACCTGATGCATCAACATCATGAATATATTAGGAGCATTGGTCAGCCCGAAGGGTATCACAAGCCACTCATAGAGGCAATCTCATGCTTTAAATATTGTTTTCCACTCGCCTCCGGGGCGAATCCAAATTTAATGGTAACCACTCTGAAGGTAAACCTTAAAAAAGATGGTAGAGCTAATAAAGTTGTCCAACATATTGTTGAGGCATGGAATGGGAAATTTTTCCCTTCAACTTGGCCTTGAAACCCGCCTCTACTTAAGCTGATCGAATATTCAATAAAGGATATGATTAAAGTTTATTCCAAATCTGAACGTGTGGAGTTCAACGTTGAGATTCCATGATTATCTTGTGTGTGTTTTGCCCTTAGTTGGCCATTTTTTTCAAGAACAAACACAGCTTAAACAACAAAAGTCGAGAGAGTTGAGAGTTTATTTTCCTAATGATCCAAATCATGTCATCTTTCTTCGAGACTAGGAGAGAAGGCACACCGCATGAGCTCAAGATCTCTTGGATGTAGCCATTCTTAAGCAATTCCTGAACTTAATCACAGAGGATTTGATTCTCTTTGGGACTGAGCCTGTAGTGAGGTAAGTTGGGAAGAGTAGACTCTGGAATCAAATCAATCTAATGTTGAATGTCTCGAAAGGGAGGTAGACTCCCGAGCAAGGCATCACTGGCCGAAAGCTGTTCATGGGAAACTCCACAACGTCCAAGATTATCAGACTAGGCAAGGTAGTCTTGAAGCTGACCTTAGGAAAGGAGTTGATCCTCCTGAATGTGCTGCATGTCCCGAACATCTACAAGAACTTTGTTTCTAACTCACTGTTAAGCAAAGCCAGTCTTAAGCTTGTATTTGAGGTAGATAAATTTTTAGTGACCAAAGCGGGTCAATTTGTAGGCAAGAGTTACCTAGAAAAGAGGCTTTTTAAGATGAATGTAATAACTCTACACCATACCTTTGATGGTCGTAATAAAGTTAAAATTTTTTCTTATTTGGTCGAGTGTTCTAATTTATGGCATGGTAGATTAGGACACATAAATTTAAACTCACTAAGAAAGTTAGTAAGTTTAAATTTATTATCGAATCTAGAGGTCAACCCTTCTGATAAATGTGAGGTATGTGTGGAGGCTAAAATGGCAAAAGTGCCTTTCCATTCGGTAGAAAGAAGTACCACACCTTTAGAGTTAATTCATACAGATATTTGCGATATGAAACATGTGCAAACTAAAAGCGGGAAGAAATACTTCATCACGTTTATTGATGATTGCATAAGATACTATTATGTATATCTCCTAAAAGGCAAAGACAAAGCTCTTGAGGCCTTTAAGAGGTATAAGAATAAGGTTGAAAATTAACTCAGCGTAAAAATTAAAATAATCCGAAGTGATCGAGGAGGAAAGTATGTAGCTCCATTTGAGGAACTTTGCCAAGAACACAATAATATTCACTAGACGACTACTCTGTATTCATCTCAGTCAAATGGCATAGCTGAACACAAGAATCGAACTTTTAAGGAGATGATGAATGCTATATTGATTAGCTCAGGCTTACCTCAGAATATGTGGGGGGAAACTGTGCTCTCAGCTAACCACATTCTAAACAAGCTGCCATACAAGAAAAGGACAAAACTCCATATGCGCTATGAAAAGGAAGAAAACCTTCCTATGGTTATCTTAAAGTGTGGGGGTGCCTAACAAAGGTTGAAGTACCTAAACCTAAGCAGGTGAGAATAGGACTCAAGACCATTGATTATATCTTTATCGGATATGCACAAAATAGTAGTGCTTATTGATTTCTGGTGCACAAATCTAAAAATCCTGAAATAAATGAGGGAATGATCATAGAATCAAGGAATGTAACATTTTTTGAGGATATCTTTCCTAATAAGGAAAGAAAGGAAGGAAGTCCCAAGAAAAAGGCACATGACACTATGCAAGGGTCAGGTCAGGAAGACGATGAACCTAAACGTAGCAAATAGACGAAGGTAGCCAAATCTTTAGGTCCAAATTATTTAACCTATGTGTTAGAAGATGAAACCAGGACAATTGAAGAGGCATTATCCAGTCCAGATGCTCCTCTCTGGAAAGAAGCTATCAATAGTGAGATAGATTCTATTATGCAAAACTACATGTGGGAAATTGTTGATCTCCCACCGAGCTGCAAACCTATGGGATGCAGGTGAATCCTTAAAAGGAAATACAAAGTTGATAGATCAATCGACAAATATAAAGCTCAATTGGTAGCTAAGGGATTCAAACAGAAGGAGGGATATACTTTCTTTGACACATACTCACCAGTCATAAGAATCACATTAATTAGAGTGCTCATAGTTATTGTAGCTCTCTATAACCTCAAGATCTATTAGATGGATGTAAAAATAGCTTTTCTGAATGGAGAACTAGAAGAGGAGATATATATGGAGCAACTCGAAGGGTTTGTGGCTCCTAGACAAGAGCATAAAGTATGCCGGCTAGTCAAGTCACTATACGAACTTAAACAAGTGCCAAAATAGTGGCACAAAAAATTTGACTGGACGATGCTGTCGAATAGTTTCAAGATCAATGAGTGCTATAAATGTATTTACATTAAAGACACACCTGAAGCTTGCGTAATTGTATGTCTCTACATGGATGACTTACTAATTATGGGAAGCAATAATGAAGTTATTGTGAAAACTAAGAACATGTTAAAGAATCCCTTTGATATGAAAGATATGGGTATGGTAGACATCATACTATGGATAAAAATTTCTAGCAAAGTTGATAAAATTATCCTGACATAATCCCACTACGTGGAAAACATGGTCAAGAAATTTGAAGCTTTTGACAAACCTCCGGCTAAGACTCCTGTAGACTTGAATCTATACTTACCCAAGAATTAAGGGGACCCAATATCTCAACTGAAGTATGCACAAATTATCAGGAGCTTGATGTATTTAACAAACTACACTCGTCCCGATATCATGTAATCAGTTAGTAAGCTTAGTAGATTCACAAGCAATCCAGGAAAGGATTATTGGCTAGCTCTGGAGAGAGTTTTATGATATTTAAAATATACCATGAACTATGACATACACTATACTAAATATCTACTGTATTAGAAGGATATAGTGATGCAAACTAGATATCAAACACTAATGACTCCAAATCTATGAGTAGATACGTGTTCACTATAGGAGGAGGAGCTGTGTCCTAAAAGTCCTCTAAACAAATGTGTATAGCTTGATCCACAATGGAGTCAGAGTTTATAGCACTAGACAAAGCTGGGGAATAAGTTGAATGGCTCAGAAACTTCTTAGAGGATATTCCGTGTTGGGAAAAACCAGTGCCTCTTGTATTGATACACTGTGATAGCATATCTGCAATTAGGAGGGTACAAAGTATAATGTACAATGGTAAGTCTCAACATATCCGATAGAGACATAATATCGTTAGATAATTGATCTCTAGTGGGGTGATCACCATTGTTACGTAAAGTCCAAGGACAATATAGCTAATCCTTTTACAAAAAGAATCAATAGAGATCAAATATACAATGTAGTAAGGGGAATGAGATTAAAATTCATGCAATAAAAGATGTCCATAGCAATAACTCAACCATGATGAGTAGAGATCCCACAAACTTGGTTCAATAAGAAAACTAAGTTATGGAGGGTTCAGCTAATCACTTGGAACCTATCTCATTCTCAAAAGCTATCTAGGTGTCGACCTGCAGAGGTATGGCTAGGTTAAGCATTACACTTTTAATGATTTCTATACCTTGTTGAAGGTGGAGTATGATAGGATACTTTCGATAAGAGATCACCTATGTAAGTGTGAAGTAAGGCCGCTTCAAATGGGAAAATGCTTATGAATCCAAGATACGATCCATGGCCAAAAAAGGTACAATATGAGAACCAAAATATACTAGGGTTATTATTGTATAAATATTATTGTCTTGGTTTATGCCAAAAGCTGATGGTTCAAGACATCATGTTCACCAAGCAGCGAGTAAATCTGATAACATCTTACTAGAGAAGGTTCAAAGCTACAAGCTACCTATCTTGATGCAATAATAACACGTAGGAACTTTTGAATAGAGTCTGCATGCAATAATCATTATTTATTGGAAGACTAAATTATTACCAAGTGGGGGATTGCTGGTGTCTTTTGGTTTTTTTTAAGTAGTAAAAACCAAAAGACACAAGTTGTTAACAATTAATGATTAGAAAAATAAAATTGTAAAAAGGAAACATGACTTTTGTAGTTTGTATTTAATGGTGGTCTTTTGACATTTTCAACATGCCCATTGACATACTATAAATAAGAGACTTCACTTGTCATTTTTCTTCATCCAAGCAACTTGCATCATCCTAGCATTGTTATCTTCTCTTCCTCCTTTCTTTAGCCAGAGTCCAAAAGTTCTAGTTATATAAATGTCATGACCCAAATCCGGATCACTGACATGGTGCTGGATCACGCTCTCCAAACCAAAGAGCCATGGTCCAACCAGCCTCATACGGACATACATATTGAATTACGAAAGCTTGAATCAAATGCGGAAGCATAAACCATATATATACATAAATATACATACATAATTCATACATAATTCTAATGTTTATATAAAAGGTCCTACGAATGTACAATGGAGCGACTCTACTAGATCACAAAAGGAGTACCATCTGAAGGCTTCAGGAAACCCGAAAGAAGACGATATGTTCTCATAATTGAACAAACCAACTCTTCGGACGCCAAAGCTAGATTCAAAGCTCGTCACCTGTGGAGGAGGGGGTAAGTACTTAGAAGTACTTAGTAGAGGATATTAAAACTAACCTATAATTAACTAACCAATCATATACAAAGACTCAAATGATGCATAGACAAATGTTGCCAAATTAGCACTTAGCACATCACAAGTAATTTAATTTAACAAATGACGAATTCATATTCATACACATAGACATGTTCCGACCCAAAACCACACTTCATCAAAACAAATCACAAATTTATAACAATGAACGTTAGCCAAAATAAAGGTTAGGAATAATATCACCCTACCTTAACCAAATTGCGCAAATTGCTCCAAAAGTGATTTGTACGTTGTTTCACGTCCCTCAATACTCGGACTCTACAATGTGATCAACTAATTAAAAGAAATAGCCTTTTATCATTCCCAACCACACAAACATAAGGAAATATGGAAATTCTATACCTAAGTCTCTAAATGTTGAATTCTTACACAAAGTCTCCAAAGCATGTATAAGAGTTCCTTAATCTAACACCAAAGTCTAGCTTATCACCAACCCTCCTCATACCAACAACCAAACCTCAATATCTACACATGCTCTTCATCAAGGTTAAACCTAAAGTTCCAAACTATACATAAAAGTCCTCTAATCTAAACCTCAAAACATAGTTCAACATCCAAACCCATCATAACTTAGATTTAAAGCCTCAAAACCCTCAAACCCCAAATCCTCTCCTTCCACAAATTTGCTCAAACCTCACATACGTACACCAACTTCAAGATCATCACAAACTCTACACTTAGATTCAATAAACCTAAGTCGAGAACTTACTTACCAAGTCACAAATTCAAGGTAAAGCCTCTTCTTCTTCTCTTCTCCTCTTCTCCCACATTTCTCCTCTCCCTCTCTCTTTCTTTCACTTTAATGGATGAGCACAAATGACCTACTCATAAACCTCATAGATATTTAATCCAAAAACTTACTAAAAGTAGTAAAAACAACCATAAGCCACTTGCCTCTTTTTCCACTTTGATCCTTGATTTTTCAAGTCATTCATAATCACTCCTACACTTCTACTAAAGTTCTAAAAAATCATTAAATCTATCCTCAATCCATAATTTCCATATGACTCATCGTTTCGTAAATTCTCCCAAACTCGACAAAAATAGAACTTAAAATCGAGCACTCAAAACTCTCACATGATCTTATTAAATAGTTCTTCAAATGTCAAAACTCTCATTACCAAGTCATAGTCCTCGATGTTATGAACCTATAATAATTTGAATCACCTAAATCGGAGATCGCATGAAGAAGTTATGAATTTTTGAAAAAGTGTGTGCGGCCTGTAAAACCCTAGCGATCGCTGGACGATCACTAGCATTGGTCCCCTTATTTTCCATAGCGATGGCTAGGAAAGTTAGCGATCACTACAACCCAAAACAAAGTTGTAGATCTAAGTCTTACGGATCTACTTGTCTTAGAATCGCTTGATTCAGAGTTCGTATGATAGAGTTATGCTTTTTCTACCAAAAGTCGACGAACTAAGTCTATCGTTCCTTAACAGACCATAATCCACTCAAAACTCCAAAACTCGACCTCAAATCATAAAACTCATATCAACAAAGTTGTACATAAATGTGTTACGGACACACACAACTTAGAAATACCCAAATCGGAATTCACACAAACAAGTTATACCTATTCTCCCAAAGGTCGATGAATTCAACTAACACGGTTCGAGAACCGATGGACGTAAAACAACCAAAGGTCGGACCAAGCGGTCGCAACTAAGACAAAATTTACGAGGATCATAACAGTCTCCTCTCCTTATAAAATTCAATCCATGAATTTGCTTAAGAAAAAGTTGACTTACTTATCATTCGAAAAGATGAGGAAACTTGGTCTTCATCTCTTCTTCCATTTCCCAAGTCGCTTTGGCCATGAGCGATTAGCCCACTCAATCTTGACCATCGGGAGCTCTCTATTCCGAAGCTTCTTGATCTTACGATCTAAAATCCTTATCGGATTCTCTTGATAAGTCATATCATAACTAATCTCTACTACTTATGGTTCCAACACATGTGTAGGATCATGCAAATACCGCCTAATCATGGAGATGTGGAAAACTGGATGAACATGCAACATAGATGGTGGCAAAGCCAACCAATAAGCAACTGGTTTGACTCTTTCTAGAATCTCGAATGGTCCAACATATCGAGGACTTAGCTGTCCTCTTCTTCTAAATCTCATTGTCCCCTTCATGGGCGACTCTTTGAGGAAAACTTGCCACCCCACTTCAAACTCGATGTCTTTCTGCCTCTTGTCTACATAGGATTTTTGCCGATTTTGAGCTGACTCTAATCTTCGTCGGATTCTCATTAGTCTCTTGCACTAAATCATTCTCAAAAGTTGCTTCTCACCAACTTTGTTCCAACATAACAAAGACCTACACTTCCTCCCGTACAAAGCTTCATACGGAGCCATCTCAATGCTCGTCTGATAGCTATTACTGTACGCAAACTCCATCAAAGGCAAATATTGATCCCAACTTCCCCCGAAGTCAATGGTGCAAGTTCGCATCATATCCTCCAAAATCTGAATGACTCGTTCAGACTGACCATCCATTTGAGGATGAAAGGCTGTACTCAAATCCAATCGAGTTCCCATAGCCTCCTGAAACTTTCTCCAGAATCGAGACGTGAAATATATTTTGCAATCGGAGACAATTAAAATTGGTGTGCCATGCAACTGAACGATCTCGTCAATAAATATTTGAGATAGCCTACTTGCATCATAGGTGATCTTAATCGGCAGAAAATGCGCCAACTTGGTCAATCTGTCAACGATGACCCACACGCTATCATAACCTCGAGAGATTGTCAGAAGTCCAACCAATAAATTCATCATTATCTGTTCTCACTTCCACATCGGAATCTCTAAAGGTTGCAACAATCCCGAAGGTCGTTGATGTTCTGCTTTCACTTGCTGACAAGTTAGACACTTAGAGACGAAGGTCGTAATGTCTCGCTTCATGCCTTTCCACCAATAATTCCCTCTCAAGTCATGATATATCTTCGTAGACCCCGGATGTATACTATGCACCACTTAGTGTGCTTAAGCCAATAACTCTCTTCTCAATTCTCTAACATTAAGAACAATCAATCAGACTCCATAATATAACACACCATCATCAAGTTAGAACTTAGGCAACACAACTAGTTCAACTTTTCTTATCATCTCGATCACCTCCGAATCATCCTTTTGCAGATCTACGACTCGTCCTTGCAAGACGGGTCTCATATGCATCTCAGCCAAAAACCTTGGCTGGACCACAGATTTTTTACTCTAAGCATCGGCTACCATATTAGCTTTTCCCGGATGATAGTTGATGGTGTAATCATAATCTTTGAGCAACTCCATCCATCTCCTTTGCCATAAGTTCAAATCTCGTTGCTCAAAGATATACTTGAGGCGCTTATGATCTGTAAAGATCTCAAACTTCTCACCATACAGATAATGTCTCCAAATCTTTAAGGTGAACATAACGGCCACCAATTCCAGATCATGCACCAGATAATTCTCTTTGTGCTTCTTCAATTGTCTAGAAGCATAGGCGATGATGTTCTTGTACTGCATCAGAACACATCCCAATCCGACTCTTGACGCATCGGAATAGACTGAATAACCACCCATACCCAAAGGTAGTACTAACATGGGTGCATATGTCAACTGATCCTTTAATTCTCGAAAACTTTCTTCATACTTCTCCGACCACTCATACTTCGCATTCTTCTAGGTTAGCCGGGTTAACGGTGATGCCAAAGTAGAGAAGCCTTTGACAAATTGTCGATAGTAACCCGCTAAACCCAAGAAGCTACGAATCTTAGTCACATTTGTTAGAGTGGCCAACTCATCACAACCTTTATCTTCTTGGATTCCACAGAAACTCTATCACTGGACACTACATGTCCTATGAATGCTACACTCTGCAGCCAAAACTCACACTTCGAGAGCTTAGCAGCATATAGCTCTTTCTCTCATAGCTTTTATAGCACTAGTCTGAGATACTTTTTATGCTCCTTCTGACTCGTGGAGTACACCAGAATGTCGTCTATAAAGATGACAACAAACCAATCCAGAAAAGACTTGAATGTCCAGTTCATCATGTCCATGAACGCTGCCAGAGCATTTGTCAGATCAAATGGTAGAACCAAAAACTCGTAATGTCCATACCGAGTCTTAAATGCCATTTTCGAAATATCTAAGTCTCTTATTTGCAATTGGTAGTACCTCGATTGTAGGTCGATCTTGGAAAACCACTTAGCTCCCTAAAGTTGATCAAACAGATCATCAATCCTCGGAAGTGGATATCAGTTCTGAACAGTCATCTTATTCAACTTCCGGTAGTCTATGCACAACTGCAAAGTTTTGTCCTTCTTCCTCACAAATAAAACTGATGCTCTCCACGGAGACACACTAGGTCTGCATAGCCCTTATCTAACAGATCCTGCAGCTGCTCTCTCAGCTCTTTCATCTCAGCCAGAGCCATCTGATATGGTAGTATGGAGATCGGCTCAGTGCTAATCTCCAACTCAATGCAGAATTCTATCTCCCTCACAGGGGACAATCTTGGCAAATCCTCGGGAAACACATCCAGATATTCTCTAATCACCGGAACATCATCCACTGAAACCTCTTCCTTCTCAATCTCCTTCACCCAAGTGAGATAGCTCACACATCCTTTCTCTAAAAACCGAGTAGTTTTCATAAACGAAATCAACTTAGCTATCGTCACCTTCCTTTCACCTTGGAACTCAAACTTCGTCTCTCCTAACAGATGGAAAATGACTCATTTCTCAAAGTAGTCCACCACGATATGATAAGTGGACAACACATCCATACCTACTATCATGTCAAAATCTTCCATTTCTAATACGTACAAATCAGTTGACAATTCACGTCTACTGACTAAGATAACATATGATCTGACTACCACATAAATATTCATATAACCACTCGAAGGTATAGCAACAATTAGAAGTTCATCTAAGCACATATGTAAAATATCCATAAATTGCACATATCGGGACGACACAAATGAGTGCGTAGATCCCGAATCAAACAATACATGTGTATTAGAAGATCCAACAGAAAAGGTACATGCAACGATATTGTTGCTAGCCTCTGCAACTCTCCTCGTTAGAGCATACACACGAGGTTACGTTCTGCTTCCTCCTCCTTCAGATCTCACCCCCTCAATCCTCGAACTAGCTTCCTTCTGAACTTGAGGATGATAATTCGCTTGCACAGACTGCGAGACTACCATGCTCGCCACTTGTCTACACTGTCCGAATGTAGGGCAATCTCTAACCTGGTGGCCTACCTTGCCACAGTTGAAGCAAGCTCTAGTCCTTCTATAGCACACATCTCCCGAATGTTACTTCTCGCAACTTGGACACATCCTGAAGTTGCTGGATTAGCTCAAAGCAGAATGTTGTCTACGGAAGTCATTTCCTCTACCGAATCTTCCAACTGGTCCTCCGCCCCTTGACGATGCTGTCTGATCACCAGACCACCTCTCTTGTGGCCTAAACCCTTGGTTCACACTTCTCTATAGTTGTCTATCAATCCTCTGAATCTTTGACTAGCTCGGAGCTATCTGATGATCACCATCCCGCATCTCTAATGTCCAAGCACAATCCATAGTAGTAGCATAAGTCTCAAATCCACGAGGCATCATGACCTTAAACATGGAATTGTCAAGGCTATGAACAAACCTCTTCACCTTCTTTTTCTCATCGGGGATCAAATATTCCGTATAATACGATAGATAGTTGAACCTCTGATTGTACTGATCCACCGTCATCCTAGGTGTTTTCACCAGCCACTCAAACTCGAAAGCTCGAGCATCCTTCAAACTCTTGGGTAGAAATTGATCCAATAAGGCCTTGCTAAAGACCTCCCATGTCCAAGCATATGATCCCTCATTTTAGAACCATACTCCAGTCTCGCCAACCACCTGAAATGAGGCGAGTTCCACCATTCTTACCCCATCACATCTCAGGATTCTCTTCCTTTCCTCCATCTCATCGATAAAGACTTGAGGATCATCCTTCATACCAGAGAATATTGACAGTCTTAATCTCAGAAACTCTCCTAAGGAGTCATCCTTTACAGCCGTCAACACATTCTGTTTGATCTGAACCTGCTGAGTAGCAATGAATTTCTCCATTGCCAACATCACCCTATCTACACTGTCGCTACCTTGCCCTTCCAACACAGGCACAGGTGCATTAACAATAGGCAGAGGGACTTCATCCCTCACAGCACCAACAGTTGGCGCGATCTCAGAAGCTACTTCCTTCCTTCGACCTTGGGAGCCTTCTCCATTAACCCTCGCCAACTCGAAATCACTATGAGTGCTAGTCATATCCTCCTATACCAAGTAGTCAATATTAAGCGCACAAAGATTGACATACGAAGAAAGACAGAGACATGACAATCCTATGCTCTATTATACATAACACATAAACTTATAGCTCTGACAAACTTAAAGCTTTGAAAACCTATAGTTCTGATACCAACTCTATCACGACCCAAATCTAGGTTGCTGACATGGCGCTGGATCATGCTCTCTAAACTGAAGAGCCATGGTCCAACCAGCCTCATACGAATATACATATTGAATTGCGGAAGCTTGAATCAAATGCAGAAGCGTAAACCATATATATACATAAATATACATACAAACATTCATACATAATTCTAATATTTATATAAAAGGTCCTACAAATGTACAATGGAGCGACTCTACTATATTGCAAAAGGAGTATCATCCAAAGGCTTCGAGAAACTCAGAAGAAGATGATGGGTTCTCACAATTGAACAAACCAACTCTTCGGACACCAAAGCTAGATTCAAAGCTCGTCACCTGTGGAGGAGGGGGTAGGTACGTAGAAGTACTTAGTAGATGATATTAAAATTAACCTATAATTAACTAACCAATCACATGTGAAGACTCAAATCATGCATAGACAAATGTTGCCAAATTAACACTTAGCACATCACAAGTAATTTAATTTAACAAATGACGAATTCATATTCATACACATAGACATGTTCTGACCCAAAAGTGGCATCACAAACGCCAAAACATGGATGGACTTCGGATAGGTCTAGATTGTATCACTCCCTCTCACAATACTGAGATACCATAACTTATAGCGCTTTCATAATCAAACTCTGCCGACCATATCATAATCGTATCAATATCTCCAAAAATATGTGCACATGTGCCAACATCCCCGGTTGGTCATGGGTAGACCTCATCGTCCGTCATCACACAAATCGACTCACACATATCATATGTCAATTCATAATCACCAAAACTAAATTCTCATAATCCACAAGACTCATATTTGTCAAAACCATGCATAAACCAAAAATCACCAAAACACACACAAATCAAAGACTCATAACCACACTTCATCAAAATCACATAATCATCATATCAAAGCAACATCACAAATTTATAACAATCAACGTTAGCCAAAACAGAGGTTAAGGATAATATCACCTTACCTAAACCAAATTGCGCAAATTGCCCCAAAAGTGATTTGTACGTCCTTTCACGTCCCTCGATGCTCAGACTCCATAATGTGATCAACTAATTAAAAGAAATAGCCTTTTATCATTCCCAACCACACAAACATAAGGAAATATGGAAATTCTATACCTAAGTCTTTAAATGTTGAATTCTTACACAAAGTCTCCAAAGCATGTATAAGAGTTCCTTAATCTAACACCAAAGTCTAGCTTATCACCAACCCTCCTCATACCAACAACCAAACCTCAATATCTACACATGCTCTTCATCAAGGTTAAACCTAAAGTTCCAAACTATATATAAAAGTCCTATAATCCCAACCTCAAAACATAATTCAACATCCAAACCCATCATAACTTAGATTTAAAGCCTCAAAACCCTCAAACCCCAAATCCTCTCCTTCCACAAATTTGCTCAAACCTCACATACTTACACCAACTTCAAAATCATCACAAACTCTACACTTAGATTCAATAAACCTAAGTCTAGAACTTACTTACCAAGTCACAAATCCAAGGTAAAGCCTCTTCTTCTTCTCTTCTCCTCTTCTCCCATATTTCTCCTCTCCCTCTCTCTCTCTCTCTCTTTCACTTTAATAGATGAGCACAAATGACCCACTCATAAACCTCATAGATATTTAATCCAAAAACTTACTAAAAGTAGTAAAAACAACCATAAGCCATTTGCCTCTTTTTCCACTTTGATCCTTGATTTTTCAAGTCATTCATAATCACTCCTATACTTCTACTAAAGTTCTAAAAAATCATTCAATCAATCCTCAATCCATAATTTCCATATGACTCATCATTTCATAAATTCTCCCAAACTCGGCAAAAATAGAACTTAAAATCGAGCACTCAAAACTCTTACATGATCCTATTAAATAGGTCCTCAAATGTCAAAACTCTTATTACCAAGTCATAGTCCTCGATGTTATGAACCTATACGAATTTGAATCACCTAAATCAGAGATCGTATGAAGAAGTTATGAATTTTTGAAAAGAAGTGCGTGCGGCCTGTAAAATCCTAGCGATCGCTGGACGATCGCTAGCATTGGTCCCCTTATTTTCCATAGCGATGGCTAGGAAAGTTAGCGATCGCTACAACCCAAAAAAACAAAGTTGTAGATCTAAGTCTTACGGATCTACTCATCTTAGAATCGCTCGATTCGGAGTTCGTATGAGAGAGTTATAATTTTTCTACCAAAAGTCGACGAACTAAGCCTATCGTTCCTAAACCGACCATAATCCACTCAAAACTCCAAAACTCGACCTCAAATCATAAAACTCATATCAACAAAGTTGTATATAAATGTGTCACGAACATACACAATTTGGAAACATCCAAATCGGAGTTCACACGAAAAAGTTATACGTAATCCCCCAAAGGTCGAGGAATTCAACTAACAGGGTTCGAGAACCGATTGGCTTAAAACAACCAAAGGTCGGACCAAGCGGTCGCAACTGAGACAAAATTTCCCCAAAATTTATGAGGATCATAACAATAAGGGTTTGTCCGAAAGTTTCAAGAGTCGTGTACGACGATCTTGGAAATGCCCAACAATCTTTGTATCTTGGGGACGATTGCCATAGTCTATAGTGCACTGAAATATACGGGGCAATCTCGTCTTACAGAGAAAGTATCCAACACTTGCCTCGACTATAGTTTGATCCTAATTAAGTACACACCATTTGACGACCAATATATACCAGACAGAACTGTTAAGAAACCATAACTTTATACTGTTTGGAACAACATTGAAGAAGCTGATAGTAAATGTTGAAATGAGCAAGTGAACCTAATTTTAGTGTATACAAAATGGGTCTAAAAAGTTACAGAAGCATAATAGGTACTAGGCAAAACCTCAATCCTGGTCATTAATGTCCAAGACAATGATCTATAAGGCAATCACATTAAACACAAGACAAAAATGGCTCTCACACTCTTGGTGAATCAGCACATGCAAGCAGATGGTCATGTTAAACGATGAAACCCACTATTCCACCAAACAAAGAACTTGTCCTCAGTCGTACAAGAGTAATGTTACATAAGGTATCAGTTGATTCCCTATCGATGTACCAAAAAGAGCTTAAACCAGTAGCTAGCTACAGTTTATTTATGAAATCCACTCGTAGAATTCTCCTGTAGAGCAAATCCAATACAAGCTCTCAACTTTTGTATAGTGCTCAAGGAACCCTCTCCGAGTATTCTCCATGGGAACAAAACAAAAAATAAATCACACCCATATCAAGTATTATCCAGGAGAGCAAAGCAAACACAATGGCTCGATCTTTATCCAGTGCAAGCTAATCCAACCTAATTATCAATGTTTTTGGGTAGAACAAAACCAATGGTTTGTATTTTTCTTATCGGGACCAGACAAGCATGAAAGAGAGAAACATCAAGACGAAGTTGTAAGACCATCCGCATTGGTGCTCCCGCTACAGTGCACACCATGGGCGCCACGTCAGCCGCGCCCCTGTTCTCAGTTTTCAGCTCACAGTGGTGCCCTCGCTACAGTGCCACGCCCTGGGCGCCAAGTCAGCTTTTTTCTCAGCTCAGTTTTTTTGAATTCAGCTAACTGTATCAAACTCGAGTATAAATTCATGTTTATTTCGAAAATGCTAAATTTAATTTCGAAGTGCAAAATTTTACGAAATAGAAATTTTATAAAATTCGAAATATATTACATATGTTTTTCAATTAAATATAATATGTTGTTTAAATATATAAGTGCATGAGTTAAGGTTTAGAATTAGGGTTAGAATTAGGGTTAGGGTAAGGTTTAGGATTTAGAGTTTATAATTTACATAAAATTATATTATATTCTATAGTTTATATTAAATTATATTAAAATACAAAATTTATATCAAATTACATAACAAGGGTTTATAGTTATCAAGGGTTTAAGGATTAGGTTTTAAAAGGTTTAGGGTTTCGGGGTTAGGTTATCAAATAACATATTAATTACATCAAAATACACAATTTATATCAAATTTACATCAAATTACATAAAAATACATAAAAATACAAATTTACATCAAATTACATACAAATTACATAAAAATACATAATTTATCTCAAATGTCATAAATTAAACAATACAAATGAGATTATTGTACTAAACTAATTTTATAAAATTATGAAAAATATTAAAAATATATATATCAAACATAATATAGTAAAACTGTACAAATATTTTTTTATAATTTTTTTAATCCAAAAAGTCTAATTATTTGGATTAAAAAATTTGTATAAAATTATCAAAAAAATTTAAAAATTTTATTCAAACAGAAAAGTTGGAAATGATAAAAATAAAATTTTATATTTTTTCGATTTTTTTAAATTTTTATCAATTTTTTAAAAAAATTCAAAAAAAGAAAATGGTGATTGGGCGACGTCGCCCAATCAGAGCGGGCCACGTCACCCGGGATGAGGCGCACCTCGGTGACACGTAAGGGCGCCGCGCTTGTCAGCAAAGTGCGCCTCGTTCCCAATCAAAGTCTGATACGTGGCGGGTGGTCTAAGGAGAAGGACCCAGTAGCTGCTTTTTTGTCCATCCAAAATGGACACAACACATCGTACCTCAACAAGCACTTTAAATCAAAGAAGGAACGAGTTGAAATACCTAACCCAGAAACCATAAATGAAACAAATCACTAAAACACTATCATTGAAAAGTAAGGACAAAGAGTCGGGACCTTACAGCGGAAAGTTTGTGGTAGAGAAGGCAGTTCACCGGAGAAGAAGGTCGGGAATGTCATCAGATACGAAGGTCGAGAATGTCTCCAACAGCGGCCAATGTGCTAAAAGAGTAGACGAGAGGTGTTTGGCATTTTGGAGTGCTGGAGGTGAAGGTAAAGCTTAGAAGTATTCATTTTTTTTTTGAATTTTCAATTTAGTATATTGAGATTAAATTTTTCCAGACTTGATTTTTTAGAAAAGAGATGAGATTTGTTATTATCTTGGCGACCGACCATTAATAGAGAAAGGGATATATATGTTATTGGCTTATTTCGGATCACTTTAAGAACCCATAGGCGATGTTGTGGTAATGGGATACGAGGTACATTTCCTCCAGCTATGATCACTTTCTCGTGCGATACAGTCCGACCTCGCTCCAACATCTCCTCACATATAAGACCACCCGTAATGGGGATAGAGTACGCCCCCGACCCGCCACGTGGCGGTTCGCCATTGGAGAAGCCACGCACCTTGCTGACACACGCAGCGCTTTCACATATTAGCGAGGTGTCTCCTGGACCCGTCCTACGCTGGCGAACTAGGCGACGTGGCTCGCGCTGATTGGGCTACGTCGCCTAGTCAGCAGTACCCACTCAGCTTTTTTTATAAAAAATTAAAAAAATCGAGAAAAATTTGTAAAAATTATTTTTACCATTGCTGACTTTTCTGTCCAATTAACAAAATAAATTATTTTGGTAATTTTATATATTTTTAAAATCCGAAAAAACAAAACTTTTCAGATAAAAAATATGTGTGTTCCAAATTCGTTTAAAAAAAATTGGTGGTCCAAATTCATTTGAAAAATCTATAAATAAAATATAACATACTTCATTATTTTTCCCACCAACAACTCTCCTCTCCTCTTTTTAGATAAAAATATAGGTATGGATCTGAAAATAGCGAGTTCCGATAGTTCTGATTCTAGTTCAGAATTCCAATATAGTTCAGGAGAGGAAGAAAATAGGTTGGTACTAAATTATTTGCAGCAATGGCAAGCTGAAACGGAAACCAACATTCGGCTGCAGAGGTCATTGTTCGAAGAGGGTAAGTGGAGTTAGAGCCTCGTGCACCAAGATGCTATATCAACTAGCGCCATAAAGTTGGTGATGAGCGCTTGATGCAGGATTATTTCGTTGAAACACCAACATATGGAGCTGATATGTTCCGACATCAGTTTTGTATGCACAAACCTTTGTTCTTGAGAATAGTTAAAGCGTTGAGTGTCGTTGATCCATACTTTCAATAAAAGCTAGATGCTATTAGGAGACCCGGGTTATTGGTTTTACAAAAATATACTGTAACGATGAGAGTTATCACATATAATTCAGCAGGTAACATCGTTGATGAGTACATAAGGATTGTCGAATCTACAACAAGGCAAGCTTTGGTAAAATTCATAGATGAAGTTATAGCTTGTTTTGGGGCAGAGTATCTTAGGAAGCCCAATCAACAAGATCTCGCTCATTTGCTCCAAGTGGTAGAGCAACATGGTTTTCTAGGCATGATAGGCAATATCGATTGCATGCATTGGAAATGAAAGAATTGTCCAACCGCCTGGGCTAGACAATATGCTGGAAAAAGTGACAAACTAATAATTATATTGTAAGCGGTTGCTCATATAACCTATGGATATGGCACGCATTCTTTGGGACACCAGGTATATATAATGATATTAATGTGTTACAATGGTCTCCTATTTTTACTGATGTTTTTAGAAAGTTGTGCACCTAAAGTGAGATATATACTATCAATGGAACCCATAGAGAGTTGCCTTATTATCTTACTGATGAGATATATTCATAATGGGCTACCTTTGTAAAGTTAGTAATAGCTCCGACCACCCAAAAAATGAAGATATTTGTTGAACGTCAAGACGGTTACAGAAAGGATATGGAGAAGGCATTTGGAATTTTCCAAGCTTGCTTTACTTTAATAAAAAATCCATTGGAATCAAAAATTTATTGGAAAAGTTATGATTACTTGTATTATAATGCATAATATGATAGTGAAGGATGAACGTGATGGATATAGGCTTTATTGTCCATAAGAATTCATCAACGACAGATCAGGCACCAGCACCTCCACAAACTACGAATATTCTACTGAACGCATTGGATCTCTATCAAGATTCATGATCGTTGATACTCAAATTCGGAACAGAGAAACCCATATCGCTCTTCATAAAGACCAATTGAGCATGTTTGGACTAAATTTGGTAATGGTATTTAATTATTGCAAATCTAAGTTATTTCTTGAATTTTGTAATTCCTGTTGTAATTTTACATTTTTAATAAAATCTCCATTTTGGAAAATTTAGTGTTTTAATTTTTAATTTAGTCTTTTCAAAGTTACACAAAAAATATACGAGTTTGATACAGTTAGCTGAATTTTAAAAAACTGAGCTGACAAAAAAGCTGACGTGGCACCTAGGGCGTGACATTGTAGCGAGGGCACCTCTATGAGTTGAAAACCGAGAGCAGGGGCACGGCTGATGTGGTGCCTAAGGCGTGGCACTGTAATGGGGGCTTGAATGCGGATGGTCTGAAGTACCAGATCTAATGTGAGCTCAATTTTAGAAAAGGAAGTGGTGGATTCAATTGGAAGGGCAAAGTAATTCTGATCGAAATGGAATTCCCCCTTTCCTTCTAAAAAAATCCGACCTATTTTAGGAGGGATTTTTTTCGGATCTTTGGACCAAAATAGAATTTTACATTTTAAATACACCCACTTTTTTACAGTTTAAGAGAGTGAATCAATTGCTCTTATTTTTTTTAGTTTTCAAACAGGCTGGTAGTTTCTTAAACTCACTAAAGTGATTCAATTTTCCTAATTTTTTTATGTTTTCAACCAAGTTGTCCAGGAATCAAGCAGTAAGTGTGAATGAGTAATGTTGGGTTCATGGGAATAGAGTTGTGAAAGTTTCATGGAGGAAGAAGAGAGGTGGAGAAGGGAGAAAGAAGACTAAGACCACCCGCAGCGGGGGGTCCGCGCGGGCCGAGGGCGCTACGTGGCGTCGTTTGATTGGCGTCTCGCCCCAACAGGCGCACCTCGTCCCAACAGGCGCGCCTCGCCCCGAGCGACGTGGCCTGCTTTGATTGGGCCACGTCGCCCGGGCCAATATTAAATTAAATTTTTTATTTTTTAAAAAAAAATTTTAAAAAAATTCTTTAATAGAACAAAACGAGAAAAAAAATTTAAAATTTCTTTTCACCATTTTTAGTCTATTTATTAGAAATAATTAAAACTTATTATTATCAATTTTTTTTAAAAAAATTGATAACACCAAATATATGGCTTTATGATTATGTAGAGAAGACCACTCTCTTATTTATACATCTATGGAGGGCCTCCCTTCCTTGTTTAATTCGATGTGGCAACCAAAAGCCTTGTTTAGTTTGATGGAATGGCGAAATTAATGTACAATTATTAGCTATTAATAATTTAAAATGTATCACTAATTCGTTGTAGTCTAGTTGGTGAAGAAGTTTTACTTTCACTCCTGAGACCTAAGTTCGATTCCTAGGGGTATATAATCACCCTTTTTTAATTTTTTTTGTAAAACTTTATAAATGTTGAAGGTGAGATTTGATCCATGGTTCAGGAAAAATGAGAAAAAGAAGTTAACCATTAAGCTAGAAATATTTTATTGTTATCTATTCTGATTAAGATATATATTTAATACGTAGTATCTAACCCTAACTCTAAATCCATAATCCTTACCATAAATCCCTAACCCTTACCATAAATCTCTAACCCTTACCCTAACCCTAACCCTTACCATAAACCCTAACCATACAATTATAATTGTGACATTTGTAATTGAAATTATTATTTGTAATTGAAAAAAATTATGTAATTGTGTAATTAGACTTTACATGTGTTGTAAAAAATTCTAATTGGTTTGGGATTAATTTAAGAATCAAGCGATTTATATTTTTTAAATTATGCAATTTTTTTGTCAATTTCTCGTGTAATATATTTCGAATTTAATAAAATTTTCATTTGCAAAATTTAGTGTTTCGATTTTTAATTTAGCATTTTTTAAGTTACGCAAATTTATATTCGAGTCTGATACAATTAGCTGAATTTTAAAAAAGCTGAGCTGAGAAAAAGCTGACGTAGCGCCCAGGGTGTGCACTGTAGTGGGGGCACCAATGCAGATGGTCTAAGAGAGAGAAGAAAGATATTTTTGAAAAATAATAAACAAATAAAGGGATTGAAAAAAATATAATTATTTAGCTAATAACTAGATTGAAAAACTTAATATGAAGTGTTAGTGAACCTTAGAACGATATCATTTTGAGGTTCAAGGACAACATTCATTTGGAGATTTTCCGAGATTTTATGTGTCATAATAATGCAAATTACGAGATTCTCAATATCAATTTTTTTTAAATTTAGACTAATGTTATAGAAGTGATTTTTTTTTTCAAAATTTTTATATTGATACTATCTTTTTCAAAACAACAAAGTTACACACCTAAATAATGAAATGCTGGTTAAACTGTCACTATTACTATACATTCTTAACCGAAAGATTGTTAGAATGGTTCAAAATAATTGCGGTAATAAAATCATGTAGACTTTTCGTTCTATGAACTTTTTCATACGTTTTAATATACTTTGATGATAATAAGACAAATGTAAATTTTATTTGATTTTTTTTTACACAACTGATACATTTTAAACTACATAATATTCATGTGATTTTCACCAGAGCTTAATATGCCATAATAATTTTTTTCCTAACATAGAAGTTGAATATTCCATTATTAGTAAAAGATTAAGAACGGAAAGAAAACAAGGATTCAAAAAAATGCATCTTTTTGAAGGAGTCCTCCCTGGCAGCCGGAATCCCTATTTCCACGTCACTTTCATTGTCTCCCTCGTCGGCCCCCACTCAGTTCCGGTACCAAAAGATGAAAAAAATGAATTTATGAATCTAAATAATCCAATATACAATATCAGCTATATTTAGTTCAACTGATAATTCATTTGTTTTTTAATTTAGGTTAATCTTACTGATGAAATAAACACCACATAGTTATTTTTGACTCAGTCATTGTAGCTTATTCGTTGTAAAAAATAATATAATAAGTATGATAATTTGACGAAGTCTTTTTTCATCTTAGAAGAGACAATCTACTCAAATTTCTAAACTTCATAATGACAGTTCAATATAATGTTTACAAATGAAATAAAAACCTCTTAGTTAATTTTGAACGACCATTACAACACATGCTTGGTCGCCCAAAATAAATGGTATAAAGATCTGATTCTTGTTCCCAAACATCATGATGATAATAATAACTCAACACAAGATTTACATTCATTTCAAAGACACAATCCAAAAGAAAAAAAATAAATATATATTTCCCTTTCTCCCTTTTGAAAACCCCACCCTAGCCCCACCCATTCTCTCTCTAACCTCATACCTTCTCTCTCTCTCTCTCTCCCTCTCTAAATTTTTCACCTGTCGCAGTCAATTGCGACTTTGGCACCACTCAAACCCACCTCAGTTCCCCCTTTTCGGCCCCCTCTCTCTATTATATACCCCCTTAGGGTTTCCCAGAATGAACCCCACCGGAGTCCCCATCCAGCCCCAATTGGACGACCCCGACCCCGAATTGGCGGCCGCCGATAACCCCTCCTCTGTCGAACAGGAGGCGGCGGCGACGGTGCCGGAGACCTTCCCCGAAGAGGAGCTTCCGGGGACGCGAGAGATCATCGAAGACGAAGACGACGACCTGATGGAGGAGGACGAAGGCGGCGGCGTTGGTCCCGCGGGTCCCGCCACCGTGTTCAACATAAGGTTGAAGCAGCCTCGGTCCAACTTGCAGCACAAGATGAGCGTCCCCGAGCTCTGTCGCAATTTCAGGTCAAAGCTCTGTGCTTTATTGAGTTTCTTGAGCTCCGACTTTCTAAGTTCGGCTCTTTAAGTGACTCATGCGCTTGAATTGGGGATTAGTCGGCCCAATTCCGATTGAAAAAGTAAATTGGTTGACTTTTGTGGGGTGTTTCAGTGCAGTTGCTTGGTGCGGGAAGTTGAACGCGATTGCTTGCGCTTCCGAGACTTGCGCTAGGATTCCAAGGTTGTTTAGTTTTTGTTGTTGGCTGCTGTTTTCGTGTTTCATTTACTTTGGTGGAATTCCTGATGGGTATTGATTATCGTTTGGGTTTCATGTTGCAGCTCGAATGCAAACCCTCCTTTCTGGATTCCTATACATATTGTTATACCCGAGCGTCCGACTGAATGTGCAGTTTTCAATGTCACAGCAGGTAGAGCTTAAAAAACACGTGATCTTGTTTTGTTTGACTATGTAAAATGTAGCCATTGTTTTGAGAATTCCGATTTTTTTTTTCTGTTTCTTCGTTATGCAGACTCTCCTCGTGATTCAGTTCAGTTTATTGAGTGGTCTCCTACTTCTTGCCCCCGGGCTTTGCTAATTGCGAATTTCCATGGTAGAATCACGATTTGGACTCAGCCCTCTCAAGTGAGTTTGATGGGCATCTTTCCCTGTCGTTTTTCTCCTTTTCTCCTTCCCATCTGCTGCCATAAGATATATACTTGTTGTTCATGCAGGCTTCAGCTAATTTTGTTCGTGACGCTTGCCGATGGCAGCGTGAGCACGAGTGGCGACAGGATATCGCTGTTGTCACTAAATGGCTTTCAGGTGTCTCTCCGGTGAGCGTTTTCTGCTGTTATTTATTTCGAGTTGATTAATTTGAATGAAGTTTTAAAACTTCCTACTATTCTTTATTTCCCTGAATTCTCTCTGGAAATCAGTATAGGTGGCTTTCTTCAAAATCTGGTGGTGGTGCTAACTCAAAATCGACTTTTGAGGAAAAATTTCTCTCACAGCAATCTCAAACTTCAGGTTTGATTTCTTTATTTCATTAATAATCCTTGTACCGAGGGGATTCCTTTAAAAGAGCTGGTAAAAATAGTCTAGATAGATATAGTTATTTGTCTTATTTTGCATGTAACCATCTTATGAATGTGTTGATGATACTGAGAGATTTGCCCCTTCTGGTTTTATTTCAGCTAGGTGGCCAAATTTCCTTTGTGTCTGTTCTGTTTTTGCATCCGGATCTGTTCAACTTCACTGGTCCCAGTGGCCTCCAAGTCAGACTAATGTGGCTCCAAAGTGGTTCTTCACCAGCAGAGGACTCTTGGGTGCTGGGCCTAGTGGAATTATGGCTGCTGATGCAATTGTGACTGATAGTGGCGCATTGCATGTTGCTGGTGTCCCTATTGTGAACCCATCTACAGTTGTTGTTTGGGAGGTCACTCCAGACCCTGGTACTGGATTTCATGCCATTCCAAAGACAAATGTGAACAGTGGTGTGCCACCTCCTCTTAATCCACCCAGTTGGGCGGGCTTTGCTCCGTTGGCCGCATATTTGTTCAGCTGGCAAGAGTATCTAATATCAGAAGCAAAGCAAGGGAGAAAACATACCCCTCAAGATTGTGCTGACATTTTGTCACTTCATTGTTCACCAGTGTCAAACTTCTCTGCATATGTGAGTCCTGAGGCTGCTGCTCAGACAGCTGCAACCACCACTTGGGGTTCTGGAGTCACCGCGGTTGCTTTTGATCCGACATGCGGTGGTTCTGTCATAGCTGTTGTGATTGTGGAAGGTACTGTACATCTCTATAACCTTAATAAAAATGTTAGGCCCTTACCTTCTCAGTTCTCATTCTCAAGTTTTTTGCTTGGTGCACATGTATGCATAATATCTGTTCTTATTCTTGTCATCTTTTGATTTCATTCCCTTCTTTTTTGTTCCAAGATTAATCATCCATTCTTCAAAATATTTCTTTCTATAGATGTGACGCTGCCTTACAATGGCGCTTCACTCATCTGTGCGCCACGTCATTAACCAGTGAAATGTGCTTGCAGGTAATTGCTACTAATGATAGTTAATTTTGCTTGCACAGGCCAGTATATGTCTCCATATGATCCAGATGAAGGCCCTTCTATTACTGGGTGGAGAGTTCAGCGTTGGGAGTCTACTCTTCAGCCCGTCGTACTTCATCAAATTTTTGGAAACCCAACTGCAAATTTTGGGGGTCAGGCTCCAATGCAGACTGTCTGGGTCTCCAAGGTGGACACCAGTATACCACCAACTAATGATTTCAAGAATCATCAAACAGTAACAGTTGGATCTGCACCAGAAACGAGAAAGTCTTCTGATAGTGGACTTGACAAGGCAAGAAGAGTTACTTTTGATCCTTTTGACCTGCCTAGTGACGTGAGAACGCTTGCACGGATTGTGTATTCTGCTCATGGGGGTGAGATTGCTATCGCTTTTCTACGGGGTGGAGTCCATATATTCTCTGGTCCAAACTTTATGCCCATGGACAACTATCAGATCAATGTTGGGTCTGCTATTGCTGCTCCTGCATTCTCTTCAACAACATGTTGTTCAGCTTCTGTATGGCATGACACTGGCAAGGACCGTACGATATTGAAGATCATCCGTGTTCTCCCTCCTGCTGTTTCGAGTAGCCAAGCAAAGGCGAACTCTTCAACCTGGGAACGTGCAATTGCTGAAAGGTATCTGTTCTTAGAGGACCACATTTAGTAATTTTGGATAATTGATCAGTGTATGTTTAGGCAAGGTTTTGAAATCCTAAATTTTCATTTTGAGAGAGCAGGTTTTGGTGGAGCCTTTTGGTTGGAGTGGATTGGTGGGATGCTGTTGGCTGTACTCAGAGTGCTGCTGAAGATGGCATTGGTATGAACATGCTCATTTTGTTGTTACATTTGACAGAATTGAGAACAATGCCTCAGAAAAGTTGTTACATTTTTTAAATTTCCCAATGAGATAATTTGTGGTCACTAACAATCTGCATCTTAATTGTATATCTGTCCCAGTCTCGCTGAACAGTGTCATCGCCGTCCTAGATGCAGATTTTCATTCTCTCCCCTCCATGCAGCACCGGCAGCAATATGGCCCTGTATGTTATGCAACCTCTATGTCGTATCTTCTATATTCCTTGCTTTGTTTGCTTGTTGCCATATACTGCTATGGCACATGTGTGTGATCCAGCAGACAGCTTATGTTTAGTGTTGAGCATTTGGTTTTCAGTCTTAATTGTGATTCACTTTCTCTTGCGACCATCTAGTGGACCTTATGTGACTACCTGCTGTACCTAAAACAGGCCATGGCTTGGGACTGAACCGTTAGTTTATGATGCAGAGTCTTGACAGAATCAAATGCAGGCTGCTGGAAGGCACAAATGCTCAGGAAGTTAGAGCAATGGTTTTAGACATGCAAGCTAGGTTGCTGCTTGATATGCTTGGAAAAGGAATAGAATCAGCACTGTTAAATCCATCAGCACTTGTATCTGAACCATGGCAGGCTACTGGTGAGACATTGCAAAACATTGATCCAGAGGCGATGGCTGTCGAGCCAGACCTTGTCCCAAGTATTCAGGTTACCTTTTCGGCCCTTGACTGCATACTTGCATCTTGCTGCTTATGAAATCTAGGATGGTTTTGACCTTTGTATGGTGCTACCCCTGGCCTTGGGCATTTATTGACGTTAATCAATTAGCATATAGATCCCCCCCATTTCCATGTGAAATCGCTCTCCTGTGGACAAGTGGCTAATTAGTTTCCAGTATCAGTATGCTTTTCTATTGCAGCAGTGTAGCAATAGAAGTTGGGGTGGGGATGGTTGTGTAGCTTGGGCTACTAACTACTCCACATGGGATAAGAATCGATGCCCAAATAAAAAAAACCTTTTTAGCTGTTGGATTTAAAAAATAAATTTATTTGAGTCTCTTAATCAAGTCCTGATACTATCCTCATTTTGATGTCCTCGTTAGATTCGTCGTATTCATGTATCTGGGTTCTTGCTGTGATTATAGAAGTATTAGCTTTGACTTTGTTCGTATCTTTATGGTTCAGGCATATGTTGATGCCATTCTTGATCTAGCCTCACATTTTATTACCCGCCTGCGACGTTATGCAAGTTTCTGTCGGACATTGGCCAGCCATGCTGTTACTGCAGGCACAGGCAACAATCGCAGCATGGTGACTAGTCCTACACAAAATACAGCTGCTCCAGTTGCAAGTCAAGGTCAGCTCTTGCTTTATTATACATTGTCATTCTGTGTAACTAGAAATCCATCATCTATGTTTTAGAAGCTGCCATTGATCCAGGATTGTCAGGCACTGGCTTTATAAGCTGTAAATAGTTTATGTAGTTTTATATGTCATATCAAAGTTTCCAGAAACAAGAGCTAGGCCATTTTGTTTGGCTGCTTCATTTCTTTGCTTGTCATTTTCTGACTGCATACCTTGGTTTCCAGCTCCTCAAAATGGCACAGCAAGTTCTACAGGGAGCACCCAAATGCATGCTTGGGTACAAGGTGCTATTGCTAAGATTAGTAGCACAAATGATGGACTGCCTAGTTCAGCACCAAATCCCATTAATGGCCCTTCTACCTTTATGCCAATAAGCATCAACACTGGGACTTTTCCAGGAACCCCAGCTGTTAGGCTCATTGGAGACTGCCATTTCCTTCACAGATTATGCCAACTTTTGCTATTTTGTTTCTTCTTCCGACGAACCCAACTACCCCGCTACATTGGGGCTTCACAACGCAGTGCCGATGCTAATACGCAGAAACCCCAGACAGGTGCTCCTGGCAAAGCGGAGGAGGGTATCTCTGCTTCTTTGAAGCCTTCTACCAGGTCAGAGGATAGCCAAGCAACAAAAGGTGGCCAGCTTGTGCCAGGAACTAAAGCAGCTGAAGATGGGCCTGCTGGCCGGTCAAGATTGGGATATGGTAATGCTGGTCAAGGATACACTTTTGCCGAGGTAGATACTGCTGCTTTACTAAAGAATGTTAATATTCGTTTATCACCAAGAAATGTCAGTATTTTGTTCTGCATCTAACGGAATAGAAATGCATTTGGGACCGAATTTAAAGGAGACTGAAGTCTCTTTTGCTTTTCAATAGGTGCAGGTTCTTTTCCTTATACTCATGGATCTTTGCCGTCGAACATCCGCATTGGCACACCCATTACCAGTTTCTCAAGTTGGCAGCAGCAACATCCAGGTGCGGCTGCATTATATCGATGGTAATTATACAGTACTGCCAGAGGTCGTAGAAGCATCACTGGGCCCGCATATGCAGGTACTCATGCCAACAGTCTGACTTTCTCTAGTAGCAAAACAGGACTTGTTCTTTGCTTCTTACGTTGCCTTGTATTAGAGATGTCCTCTGCTTAACTTGAGTTACTTGCACCCCTAGAATCTTTGATTGTGATGCCATTTGAACTTTTATTTGCATGAACTTGACTGTTCCCATTCATCTGTTACTCAGAACATGCCCCGGCCTAGGGGTGCAGATGCTGCTGGTCTATTACTCCGTGAACTGGAACTTCACCCTCCGTCCGAAGAATGGCACAGACGAAACATGTTTGGTGGGCCCTGGTCTGATCCGGGGGACATGGGTTCTTTTGATGAACGACTTAGACTGGGTGGCTCAACCGATCAAATTGATTTCAACTCATTGGAAGATCATAATCTTTATCATGGATCTCAAGGCCTATGGCCACGGAAACGTAGGATGTCAGAAAGAGATGCAGCTTTTGGGTACAATACGTCAGTTGGATTGGGAGCATACCTCGGGATAATGGGATCACGAAGAGATGTGGTCACTTCTGTGTGGAAGACAGGTTTGGAAGGCGTTTGGTTCAAGGTTAGTTTTGTTTCTCCTCTGTATTTCGTCTTCCAGGTCTTTGAATTATTACCGAGTTTCATCTTATGTCGAGTGCTTAAAAAGTCACATCAACCAGAGATTTCTTTTCCTGCCCTTCTTGATACAAAAATAATAAGAATGGGCACCCTAATAACAGCTGCTCTCGCTATTATTGTGCATCACATGGCAACTGAGAACCCTGTTATTGTTGATGCAGTGCATAAGATGTCTACGTCAGACATGTGCCTTCGCTTCCCCTGGTGCCTCAAGTCCACCTAACCAAAATGAACGGGAGACTTGTTGGATTAGTAGGTGGGTTCATGGCTGTCCCATGTGTGGTGGGACATGGGTTCAAGTTGTTTAACGATATCGGCCACGCAGCCGCTGTCTACTCGATCTTTGCGCTGTACAAGGTGAGCTGTTAATGAAATGGGATCAACGTCAGCTGATTCAGACAGTTGTAGCTCGGCATGACCAAAAGCATATCTAGATTCTCAGCCGATTGCTCCGAAAGATTTCGTGTACAGTTCCTGTGCTCCCTCCAGTAGTGGGGCTGGGTTATAACATAGCTAGTTAACCATTGTTGCTGCAACAATTTAAGTTGTCGCATCAGTTAATTGCCCTTGATGCTTAGGATTCAGGGAACTTCATTGAGCCTTGCTTCTCAGCAGGAAATCATGTTCCCAATGTAAGTTAGTGTAATAGAATCCAGAAAAAAATTTCGTGTTATTGTATATTTATCTATGTATTGCTGCAAGGAAGTGCTGTCGTTTTATATGGAATGGCACATCGTTGTTATGTTCTGTGAATTTGGAAATGACAAGAAGTGTCTATTTGTCTTCTTTTGTTGAATCTTCGTCATTGTTTCATTGAGAGCAGATGTTATTCCGGTTTTGTACATAGATCAATTATTTTATATATTAAATTCTAGTTTGATCAGTAACCTAAAAAGATTACTGCCAATTTTTTTTTCTACTATTCGTTATAATAAATCAAAGTTATTGTTTAATGTTCAATTGGACTTGGGAACTTGCTTGGAAATGCATTACGGACGTATGACCACTACGCGTCAACCGTTCAACCGGGTTATTCTATTCCATCCCGACGAACCTATGATTTTTTTGTCATGTGTTTAAGCAACATGTTTATCAATCGATTTTGATATTTTATTTATTTTTGTGAGGGCCAATTGATTTTGATATTTTGTTACATAATGGTAGCAACTTTTCATTCATAATCATCACATCATTAAAATGACCACAATTAATGAAAATTGTTACTTAAAATGGTGGTTATGGGAGAAATACACGTCTATTTAATTTATTATCACTTCATAACATTTTTGGTCTTTCATTACTCTTTTTTAAGGATTTTTTAAAATTAACTAGTCCTTTTTGTTAATCCTTTATTTTTTCAGAGAAGGTTAGGCGGAGATTTTTTTTACAAAAACGCAAAAATATTGGAACTTTTATCCCAAAACTCAAAAAATACACTTACCATTATAATATATGTTATCGAAAAGAAATGTTAGGACAGTTCTCCAAATTCCAAAACGTCTGGTTAGGGTAGTAATCGGAATTCCAGTTATATAAAATTGCTTTTTATTTATCAGAATCCAAATTCGAAAAATGAATTATCAAAAATTATTTCGAATGTAGATTTCGATAATCCAAATTATCCAAAATAATATAACTTCTTAAAAAAGAATACACAGTGAAAAAGCTCGACATACGATAAATAGCATAAATGAACAATGGCACAACTTTTAACTGTTCAATACCAAACTCTAACGACAAACCAATGAGGTTTATATCCAAGAAAACCAAATGAGGTTGAAAAAAATTAGAAAGCGAAGTTAAAAGGGCCCCAAGAATTATAATATTGAGACAAGTGGAAGTGACATCCACCGCAAATTTGAGCGTTTGGTTCTGCAAGAACGGAGTTCGCTGTCGGGGATGAATTTTTACTTTTTACTTTTTAGGGTCTCACGAAACTGCAGATGGTTTTATGGCTGAACTCGCTAATTTTGGACATATATACTCGGCCCAGCCCAGGCCCAAGAAAGTGTATTAAAAACCAAGGTTTTAAAAAATGCGGTCCGACCGGGGGTTCGATCGGACCGCAAATTGTGACCCATAAGTCCCGAGTTTACATAGAAAGACGATAACCTTGCAAATAGTCCAATTTCTGGTCGGACCGAATAGTTCCCTGGAAAATCCAATCTGAGTGGATAGTTTGACCAAAAAAATTATTTATTATTAATGGTTTATTTTCGATTCGATATTATCCGTTTGTATGGATACCTTATTTGGTATATTTTATAAAAAATGGTATGTTTATATGTTATTATTAGTTTATTACACAACTATATACTTATATATATCATACAAGTTAATAGAAGAAAAAAATCCAGTCTAATGAATGGTTGGACGGGTCAGAACAGTCGACCGGAGGTCGGGCCCAAATTCGGGTCAACCTCCGTATCATTTTTAAGAACCCTGTTAAAAACTAGGGTTTTAAAAAATGTGGTTCGACCGGACCATCAGACCATGAATCACCTCCAATACCTTTCCGTTTTATTAAAAAAAATCCACCTTGCGAACTGCCTGAATTCTGGTCGGACCGGACATTTCACTCAAAAAATCTGGTCCGACTAGAAAATATTTTTATCTTCGATTCAAGATTATTCTTTAATATGAATACTTTATTTGATATATTTTATAAAAATTAGTATGTTTATATGTTATTATTAGTTTATTACATAAATTATTTACTTATATACCTATATATATTTAAAAAATACAAAAAATAAAGGAAAATGTTTGCATCCGACCAGTGACCTAACCGGTCAGATCAATCGCTCAGAGGACAAACCAATTTTCGGGTCAACATCTGGGTCGTTTTTTAAACCTTGTTAAAAACCTCCGTATTCGATAAGCAGAATTTAAAAAGTTCGAATAACACTCTGAATCCAAACATAAATTTATCCAAATCTGAATCCAAAAAAAAAAATCCAAATACTGAAATTGGATATTTTTGCTCACGCCTATGACGTCTAGAATGATTTCTTCCATCGGTACTGAATTCACTCCCCTTCTCGCAGCATCGACGTGTTCCGAGCAATATGCTAATTAACAATAATTCCATTCCTTTCTTGTCCTTGATGATGCAACCAAAAAAGGGTTACCAATTTCATCCATGTATACAAGATATTGGTCCAAAACCGCATTAGTCAATAAGAGCCCAGGAATAACCATGGCATAACTAATTAGTAACTAACATCTTCATGAGGATGCCATCCTACTTGATCAAAAGCTTTCTTGCACCCCAACGAAGAATTGCTTTGGACAAACTGCTCCCCATCTGAGAGTCGGCTAGCGGAAAGGTTGCAGTACGGATTAAATGGCTTGGTGATTGTTGCATAGTTGATGACAAGAACACTTGAGATTTGAGATTTAGTTTCTCAGGCCACCCGGATTACGGTTCCATGACAAGTATGATGGGTCTCCAAGAGGCCTGCATAAACCACATTAGTTATGCCAACCAGAAAATACTTGAAGAGCTTCATCCGTTCATAATCATTGAAGAGAATTTGATTAAGTCTTTACCTTGGCATGATCACATACACAACTATGAAGCTTACTGCCAAGAACAAGCATAACCCGCCAACAGTCAGGTACGCTTTGCCTAGAAAATCATTTTTCCCACCAATCCAGCTTGTGGTTGATAATACAAGCTTCTTTTTCCCCCCAAAACTGTATGTGTTGTAGTTGTTTTCTATGGTGACGGTGATCTTATCATTGGCTTGTAGGTCCTCCTCTATCCGTCCATAAAGCTTCCGGAAAGTAGGGAGCGCAGCAGTACGCATCCAAACGATAAGATCCACTTGTTCACTCAACTGTTCCGAAACACGAGCAACAAAAATCACAATAGACATGGAGACGATTAGTGGGCCCATATTGATAACTACGTAACCAGGTGAAAAAATATGCAGCACCTTACCGGTACGCTTGGATCGAGCGATCCTCCACCAATCAAGCTTCCATTCTGGAAGTTTTTAGGATAGACATCAGATCCAAACTTATGATCTTGATCACTTTTCCATGCTATGTTCTTCTTGCTAATATTTAATTTCTTGTTTTGGACGGAAAGGGTATATGTGTCATTGAACAAGCTCCAAGCAATAAGGCCACAAGGAACTATAGGAGCACCATTCCCTGTAGTGTCTTCAGGTTTACAATCACTAGTCTGGCTCTCACTTGATTTGCTGCGCAACTGCTTGTCACTTCGACTTTTTACATAACTGATGCAGTTTTAATACCACATGTCAAATCAAGAAAAAAGTACGACATACTAGGGCAACGCAGGAGGATCATTTATGACTTGCATCTCTTCCAAGATTCAGCCATATGGGGGAAAGAAGCAATAAAAAAATCTGGGAGAGCAATGGAATTCACAGAGCTAAAGCAATGGAATTCACAGAGCTAAAACCATATACTTTTAAGATATCTTAAACCTTTAACAACTGAAGATCAGAAACCAGAAGACTCAAATTAAACTACTGTGAGAGAAATTTTATACTGTGAAAGGATCTTTGACTTACCGTCTATGGTTCTGATAGAAGTTATCGAGCTCATAATAGACAAAGACAGGGCTCTTCATTTGCTTAGGAACCTTAACAAAGAAAAGTTATCTTCACAGTTAACAAAAATCCAACAGGAATAAAACATCAACAGGCACTAACAACTAAGACCACAAAAGATACAAACTAACAGTAATCGTCTTTGTGCAGGTCTTGTTAGTGCTGCGATTCTGGATATATTCTAGAGGGTCATCTTTATAACCAGCAGGAATACAATCTTTGTCATAGCGCTCAGCAATCTCAACAACCTAAGCAGCAGAATCAGGTAAGAGAAAAGAAGCATTCAGCACAATCTCTGAAAACTGGCCTACTGCCTCAGAAAACTGTGAAATGAGATTTCAATAAAAACCAGCTTACGTGTTCGGATGCAAGCAGGGAAACAAGGCCAATGGGAATAAAAACAACACCGACAAAAACGAACGTCGCGATAACCTGAAAAGGTGTAGCGCATGCCAAGAACCCGAGTTAACTACACGAACCAGAAACACCACAGTAGACAAAAAGAGCAACCGGATGACGAGATACCCATGCCGGGGTTAGGATCGGCTTGCAAGCTGGAAGCTCCTGCTGGGTGAACCTAGAATCTGCATCCACAATTCATCTTCTCAAAACATAGCAGCTAACATGGGAACGAAAATCCCTCCTCCTAATTCAATACACAATTGCCAAAGATTTAAAACTTTCAACAATATAAAGAACACCACCCAAACATTCTGCAAATATTAAAAAAGAAATAAATCATCCACAATTCATCCTTTAAAAAATGAGTGTTAACAAAAGTACCCACATTCTAGAATAATAATTCACCAATCTCAAAAATTGAAACTTTCAACAAAATAAAGAATAACACCCAAACTTTCTGCAATTCTCATCCACAATTCATACTTTTAAAAATGGAAGTTAACTGGAGAACCCAAATAAGCCCCACTCCTAGAATAATTCACAATTCTGAAAGATTAAATCTTTCTTCAATATAAAGAATACCCATCAACGAATGGGAACACCAAATCGGAAGGGTAAGTTTTTTTTTAAAAAAAAAAAACATAATAGGACTCGTGAAAAAAGAAACAATGTGACATCGGGAGAAGGGAGGATTACATTTGGGTTTCTTGGAATTCTTCTTGGGCTGAGAAGGAGACGATGAGACGTCGACGTTGCCACCGCCGGAGCTGGCCGGTGATCCTGCCATTTTCGCCGGTTTGTGTTATTTATCTTTCTCCAATTTTCCTATATTTTTCGGGCCCTTTCTTTTTCCTCTGTTTCTCTTTTATCGGGAGTGGAAGGGAAAGGGCCAAAATGAGATTTTCTCCCCTTTACGTAATACGTATTCCCATTAAACAGATGGGTGAGCAGTCGTCTGCTCACGTGCAACAGATGAGTCTCTCCTTATTAGAAGAAATATAATACGGGTGGATTTCATAAAGTAACAAACAACACATTAGTACTTATAATATACTATTTGGATGGATAAAAATTTATTTCATGTTGCAATGTGTTATTTTTTTAGTTAGAAAAAAGAAATACAAGTATTAATACTAAAGCAGATAATTGAGAGTTATTATTCCAACATTGTTATTTTCAGTTCTCAATTTACAGTAATGATTTTTTTTTTTGTGTGTTAGTTGGTCAGTTACTTATGAATTCCATCTAAAACTTAGATCGTGCTTATTTTTAATTAGATTTCTAACTATTGCGTTTATTGTATATATACATTTTCAATTGAAGAAACCAAAATCGGCAGATTGTTTGCAAATCTATTAATCTTTTATCTTGTGTTTTGTCTTGAGTTAAATATTAAAATTTGAACAGATTAATATGATATGTTTTTCATGTTTTCATATTTTGAGTTTTAATTCAACATTTATTTTACAAGTAAGCGGACAGCAAGTCGTCTGGACATATGACCAATAGCGTATCAAGCCACAGAACTAGACCGTCGTTATCTAACAAAACGGTACCGCAAATACGACGTCGCGGACGCACAGTTGAGATCGAAACTTGGAAGCTTTCCCTCTCCTTTCACCGCTTCAACTGAACACCTTAACGAAACCACAGGTGGGGCCCGCCACTTACTCCTCCGTACCAAATCAGATCAGACAACAGCCGACAAACATGAGCGGAGCGTCGGGCGGAGGAGGCGGCGGCGGGACCCAGTCCCTCGCCTTCAGGGTGATGCGACTATGCCGCCCTTCCTTCCACGCGGACGCCCCCCTCCTCGTGGACCCCGCCGACCTCGTCGTCGGCGAGGATGCCTTCGAAGATCCCGCCGCCTCCGCGCGGCTGCAGTCCCTGATTCGAAGCCAGTTCGACCCGATCGACTCCTCCGACCTCGCGTACCGATCCCGCTTCCTCCTCCGCCACCCCTCCGACGCCGTCGGCCAGTCCGGCCTCCTCCTGCTCCCCCAATCCTTCGGGTACTACTCCGATCCCCCTTCTCTTTCCCCCTATTGAGAATCCCACATTGATTAGTAGTTAAGTACGAGTCGGATGGACTAGTTTATAAACACCAACCCATTGCCTTAAGGTTTTGGGTCGGATATGGAGATTCTAACAGTTTCACCGAACTCTTTAACGTTTCTTAATTTGTTAACGAAGAGTTCATTTTCTGGTTAGTTAAAGCAGTTTTTATTTTATGTCAAAATGTTTTCCAGTGTTCCTTTGAATCCGAAGAATATTTTACTGGTGATTGTTATCGTGAGGAACTAACAGAACCTTATTACTTTTTGCTTGCTAACTTGATTGCATGTAGGTCTATATATTTAGGAGAGACGTTTTGCAGCTATATTAGCGTTAACAACAGCTCCAATTTCGAGGTCCGGGAGGTTATTATTAAGGTAATTTGTGTTCCGTTGACACTTGATTGGTATCCGATTATATCCATAGTTGAAATGGTTCTCTATTGGCTAATGCTTTTGGATATTTTCAGGCCGAGATTCACTCGGATAGGCAGAGGATCGTGCTCCTCGACACGACAAAAACACCTGTCGAGACCATACGTTCTGGAGGGCGTTACGATTTCATCCTGGAGCATGATGTGAAGGAACTCGGAGCGCATACGTAGGGTTGTTTATTTAATTCATGTAGCGGTTGTTCTTTGGTTGGTGGTTTCTTTGGAGATGTGGGTGATCTTTTTGCATTCTTTAGGTTGGTCTGTACTGCGTGGTACAATGATGGTGATGGCGAACATAAGAATCTCCAACAATATTTCAAGTTCTTTGTTGCCAATCCCCTTTCAGTCAGGACCAAGGTAGGCGCTATATGCCAATCTCGTAGTTATACAGTTGACAATTAGGGTGTTCTGATGAATTCTCCACTGCTGCTGCAAATTTGGTCTTATTTCAAAGATTAATTTAAGCTTCTCTCTTGCTGAGCAGGTCCGTGTTGTCAAGGTATGTACATCTTGGTAAAGAAACTGCTGTAAGTCCATAATCTGATGTTGAAAATGCAAAATTATGTGCTTTATTGATAGAGATTCGTTGATTGGTGAGAAACTGAATGCCAAGCTGGGTCTTAGACATTATGCAGAATCTCTATGGATATGATTGTATGATTCTGGATTTTGGTTGTCGATTTGTAGTGATTTGCTTGCATCTTTCGTCGTAGAAAACAAAAGGGAAAGCTGCTGCACTAGTCAGTCCTGGTGGTTGGTATTTTCCCTTTTAGGGAATCCTTTGTTTGTAGATTGGAGAAAAGTGGAATAGCTGGATACATCTTGCCCCACCTACAAGCATAAATCAGTGCTACAAGAAAGTTTGGATTTATGCTACAAGAAAGTTTGAATATTCTGTGTGTGTATTTAATATCCCACAATTCTTGCTTCATCAACATCAGGAAACAACATATTTGGAGGCTTGTCTCGAGAACCATACAAAAACAAACCTCTACGTGGACCAGGTTGAGTTTGAGCCAGCTCCCAACTGGTCCGCTAAAATGCTAAAAGCTGATGAACCCCAATCCAATCATAATGCTCTATCCAGGTATATATAACAGAAATACTGTATGAAAAGTATATAAATTTATACTTAGTTACGTTATGCAGCTGCAGACACTGATCTTGTCTGTATAATACCATCAGCTGATGGAATCGGGAATCCTGTGATTCATTATTGATGGGATATTTTCAGGGAGCTATTTAAGCAACCTATTCTTATAAGATCTAGTGGTGGAATTTGCGCCTTTCTCTATCAGCTAAATTCTTCATCACAAAGTCCTGCCCAAAGTAATGTTCTCGGTAAACTTCAAATAAGTTGGCGTACAAATTTAGGTGAGCCTGGTCGCCTGCAGACACAGCAAATTCTTGGGACTGTAAGTGTTATCATTACCTGATGCATTATGTAATTATCTTGTAGATGGTATATTCATTGAGGAGCTTTTCCAGTTAATACAGTACATTTATATTTTAGTTTCTCCACCCTGCTGCTTCTATTATGTAAGAGTTCATACACACTTGGACCTTAGTTTCAACCAATGGTGACCTGTATCTGTTCAAAATATAATTATTTCATTTAAATGAGTGTATTTTCAGCAGTTGCTGCACCGATTATCGAGTATGATAAAACATTAAACCATTACTCTTATTGCACTATAAAAGCGAGAATTATTCATTGTGAAGACTTAATTCTGGTTCTTTTTGTCAGCCAATTGTGCAAAAGGAAATTGAGTTGTGTGTTCAAGAGGTTCCACCTGTTATCAGCGTGAATAGACCTTTTCCGGTATGCCTTAGTCTGTGCATACTCCACTTGGCATATCGACTGATCCTTTTATTTTTGCACGTTAGCAAATCTGCTGTTTCAGAACAGTAATTGACTTCATTTATGCAGGTTCACTTAACTCTCTCAAACCAGACTGACCGAGAATTGGGTCCATTTGAGATCTGGTTGTCGCAAAATGATTCACTTGATGAGAAGAGTGTCATAATTAACGGCCTTCAGACAATGGTAATTCTTAATGCAGTTACAGGGATCTGTTAGCTAAATTCTTAGTGGTGTGCTGGTGATAACCATTTTGGTCCATCCCCTGAGATTTGCCACGCCCACATCGAGTTCTCTCTGGAAATGCTGCTACTTACCTTTACAATGGACATGCTGTCATAATGCCTAAAATGTCATCCATGGGGAACTCCTTTTTTAACTTCTAATGGAATCAAATCTGCGTTTCTTAACTTTTCCTAATGTTCTTATGCTATAAATCTTCATTTGTTGTAAAACTGATGAATGCACGTTGTTCTTATACACCAGGAATTACCCAAGCTAGAGGCGCTAAAAAACACAGATGTCCACCTGGTATGATTCATAGCTTCAATTATTAGACTTGACCATTTTAGTTAGAATATGTTTGAATCCGCTATTTTTCTTGGTATGTCAAATCCGTCTTTTTGTGGTAGACAATGAAATCTGGTGCCAAGTTATTGGGAAACCATCAAAAGGTGCTCATAAGAATTGGACCTAGACAAACTAGCGGTGTTTGGGTCGTAAACTATATCTCGACATTTGGTTCTTATTATTATACAACTTACAAGTGGTCGCTATTATCTCATAGGGCAGCAGGCAGGGTACCATTATAGGGCCAGCTGTTTTTCTTGTCTAGTATACCGTTTCTGCTTGATAGAAGCTTCTGAAATCATACGTGTCAACTTTGACTAATATCAGTGGGGGTGATTGCAAGCTTTCTGTTTTACTTTTATAGAACCTGATTGCGACAAAACTTGGAGTCCAGAGAATTAGAGGCGTCACGGTGTTTGACAAGTCAGAAAAGAAAACATATGATCCGTTGCCAGACTTGGAGGTCAGTCATGTCTACTCGTTTTAATGGCTTCCTTTTCCTGATCATATCAAGTACTTGAACATATCCAAAAGCTTTTGACTGCTGCTAGGAGATGCCTCATACATGGATAAATTCTTGGCGGAAATTGTCCTATCTTTTCTGTTCATGCGCTTCTACTATGCCATAGATCATCCGTTTTTAGTTATCAAATTTAGCACTATATTGCTCAAGGCATATATTAGATTTTTAACTCCCTTTGAATTATTCTTTTGGGCTATCAATCACCACTCCCAAGCATATATACATAGAGGAAACTGAATGCAATTGTGCAACAGTGCATTTATGTTATTATGAGGCACAGTCTAGCATACCAGGTCTGACTCCGGTGGCTGATGATTTTAAACTTGGCCTGATGCTGGCAGATTTTTGTAGATCTAGATTGAAGCCTTGACCTGTTAGCTTTGCCAAGTTTAGCAAATGCAAGGGTCATCAGTTCTTTGTCTATGGAAGGACAACCTCTTTCGACCGCCCCTTTGTGTTGAAGTGTGACAGGCGCCTGATATGCTGATAAATATTCTTCTCCCAAGTTCCGTGGGCCGTAGTGCCAAGGTGTTCACATTTCTTCAAAGGCTATGCCAGAGGTTCCACCAAAGAGATAACCTCAGCATTCTGGTGTGCAGAAGGTAGACCGATGACTTCGGAACCGTATTAAAAATTGTTCATCAGGTGTTCTCTAGTTGGCAATAGGACCATAAGGCCAGAAACTAAATTAAGTTATATAGTTGTCTTTGGACTTGACTATTAAGTTGTTATGAGCATAGTTTTCAAAAATGGACCGGAGATCGACCCGGTTGACTGGGTGATCTCCGGTCGGACCAGTCGGATGGTTGGTCGGATTGAATTTTATATTAAAAAAAAACTCTATTTTTTTAAATATATAGGTATATAGATAAAAATTTATGTAATAGATTAATAATAACATATAATCATACTATTTTTTATAAAATATATCAAATAAAGTATTTATACGAACGGTTAATCTCGAATCGAAAATAAAAAGATAAATCAGTCAATATTTTTTGGTCGAATTAATTACTCAATTTTCTGGTTGGACTGTCTGGTCGGACTGAAAAATCTTAGAAAATCACCAGTTCGTTAGGTAATCGATCGGATTATGAATTTCTGGTCACTTGGTTGGGCAATTTGTGGTTTGACTGGTCGGATCGTCGATTTAAAAACTATGGTTATGAGTTGATGTGTTCGTACGCTAGTTGTTACTTCTCATTTGATAGCAGTGTATTTTTTTTTTTTTGGTGGAAGAGATAGCAGTGTATTTGAGAAGCCATATCCTGCACACTTCCTTTCCTTCTGTTTGAAGTAACTTTTTATTTACAGGTGAGTTCTATTTTTTTAGAAGTAAGTTTTTCATATTACATGTCAGAAATTAAAGTATGAATTTCCATCAATTCAGTGTTCCGCGAGCAATTGCCTTTGCTAAGTGAGTTCTGTTTGAAGGATAAACTATGTACTTGTATCATTCATTGAAGTTATATTCCTAGTACTTGCATTATTTTCAATGAAAAGGATGCAAATTTACTAACGGGGAGTGTTCATTTTCCATTTCGTCCGAGTTATTTCGGATTTCTGTTATAACTTTTTTAAGCAATCAAAACACAGAATGTAAGTTTTAAAATGAATTCTGTAAACAGACTAAGTTTAAAATGAATTCTGTAAACAGACTAAGTTTCACAATTAATCAAGCAAGCAAGAACCCAGTAAGTTGGATCCTCTTTAAACATAAAACAAGCGCAATACAAGGGAATAATTGCGAATATTAAATATATACACACTTTAACTCCAAAATTAAATCAAAGAAAATGAACGTAGTCTCAAGATGGCCTCTCTCTTGTCGATCGGCAACTTAGCCATAGCTCCACTCTCAAGCATGGGAACTCCAAAGAGCCCAGTTGGCTGCACTTCCAACGCGAGGCATCGAGGAGGAGGTGACATTCCTGGAGTGGACGTCCACCTTGAAGTTGGCACCACACATGGCCCCCTCGCTGTCGATCCTAGGCATGGCGTTGATCCTGCTCGTCGGGTGCTCGAAGCTCACGAGCCCTCGCTCGCTGTGGAACATGCACCCTGGCGGGAATGGCGCGAACGACTTGGCGCACCCGCCCTTTACAATCTCCGGATTGTCGGTCATCACTACGGACCCGTCTCCTGCTATCCCCCAGAACAGCTTCACGCCTTCATTCGCACCCTGCATGCATGCATTGTTATTCGTTAAATCGCTAAATTCTACGTATCCAACTCGAGGAAAATAAAAAATACATAGGCATACCAATGCAGTGAAGACATGGCCAGCCTTGGTATCGTAGATGACGAAGCCGAATCGGCCATCGAGATCCTTGATGACCTCATGGGCTGGGTATGGGCCGCGGTCGCGGAGGGTCTGGTAGGCCTCGATGACGAACATGGCCTCATTGGTGCCCTTCGAAAGCCCATATTGCTTGTTGAGGCTGCATAGATTGTTCAAGCTCCCCAAGAAGATGCAGTATATGTCGTTTACCCCACAAAATAACCTGCCATTTTTTTGCCAGTTTCTCATCAGTCCCAAATTAGACAAACAGCTTTTCTAATTACTTACACGGTTAAGAATTGTTCTAACTATTTGTTATTGCAAAAAGGCCTGGTAGGTTCGGTGTTATCAAATACAATTATTTTTTCCAAGTGTCGATTCATACAATTTTTTTAAGATGGCTAAAACAATACTTTATATTACCGTCAAATAAGAAAACATAAGATCTCTTGTTTTTAGGTAGGTGTGGGGTTTGTTTTGGTGGTAATTCCTGTTTGAAATTAGATTAGTCTAATTGAATTAGAAAATTTTCTTCATCAATAAGGGAAATAAGGCAACTAAGATTTAACTAATTTTGAAAAGAAAATTTTCTATAGTTTTTATTTTCCAAAAATTATTCCGACCAATTGATCCGAGTGCTTTATAAGAAAAACAAACGCAAGGGAGAGGATATTTTGTCATTTGAAAAGAAATGTACCTTTGGTGCATGGGATTTTGAGGTGGGATATAAGCAAGCAATGCATCTCTTCCAAAACCAACAGAGAATGCCTTGGAGGGATTGGAAGATGCAAAATCCTTGAGAATTTCCTCTGAGATCTTTGCCTTTCTTGTTGAATCCAATGAGGCTGGGCTGTTGAGCTCCTGTGGAGGATTCACCAACCCTTTGCTAAATATTGCCAACATTTTCTCTATTTTTCTCTTTTCTCCTTTGTCTTTAGACCAATTATGAGATCTAACAAAAACCCAAAATAAACCAATAAAGGAATGCACAGAAATGTATCAAATGGTGAGATGTTTTTGGTTTTCGGAGTTGGAGTATTTATAGTGGTTTAAGAGGTGGGACGTGGCGATGTTATCCAAACTTGTGCCCGTCCTTTTGCTTAAAAAAACACGGGTATTTTCTCTTTTTTGGTCAATACTAATTTTCCGCGGATTGGATTGAGTGTTACATCTAATACAGTTGGCAGTATTATTCGGATAAGAAATATGGTATATTACTTAAAATAGTAGCACCACTCGGCATACGAGTGAAAACAAAATTTACCACTAAGCACAACATGGTTTGACCATGCGACAGATTGGGTACGAACTGTACAAATCAGTTCGTATTATTCCGAATCTGTGTTAGATTACGTTATATTTCTTTATTTGATACACGATACTAACATTTATTTTATGTGATACTGACATGTGTATTTTTTGTAATTTTTTTTTTGAGAATCACGTTTTTTTCATATGATACTAGCCCATGTTGATTTTTTTCATTTTGATCTCATAGTTTTTTGATTTTGCAAAACTACCCCAACATTTATATTTTCATTTTATATCTTTTTAGAATGATATTTTTTTCATGTGATATTGGCTAGTATGAGATTTTTTTTTCACTTTGGTCCCATGAATTTTTTATTTTTGCAAAAAAAATTAGAACATGTATATTTTTTATTTTCTAAGAATGACATTTTCTTTGTGTGATACTGGTCCATGTAGATTGTTTTTATTTTGGTCCTATAATTTTTGAATTTTTGCAAAAAAGTCAATCCATACATTTTGGAAAAAAATTATTCAGCACCCAATCTAACTTGTGGCCATTATTTATATAATTGAGCATTTCCAAAATATTACTATGCGATTTATGATATCAAAATTTTTTTCTTTTTTGCATGCAGCTCATTTTTCCATATCCGTGTTGTGCTACTCGATAAGTATCGTCACCTAATCGAGACATTTTTTTTTAATATTTGCTACTCTATTTAGTACAAGTTTGATAATTTTCAAAAAATTGTTATATTTTTAAAGATCTGAACTAGAAATTTTTTATAACGCGGATTTCTCGTAATATACTTTATATCATCCTTTAATTAATAATTACAAGATTTCTTTTGCACTAAGAGGGTACAATTTATTTGTTATTATATTATTATATTTTGAGGTAATCCATAATTAGAGGACTGTGTCGTGGAGGCATGATGATATGAGCATGAGCTGGCGGGGGAATCATCGGAATTTTAAATTAATTAAATAGTGGAGTTACCGCGACATCTGTACATTTATTTATTTTAAATAATTGTTTACTATCCGATTTGAAAGGGTCAAAGAAGCCGAAAATCTAAATGTTGGATTGAGTCAGAAATAGTATTTTTTTTTCCGAATGGTATGAACGATTTTGTTTAAAAAAATTTAAAAATTATGAGAACAAAGTAAAAAAACACACATTATCATTATTATAAAAATTTAAAAACACAAAATACATATGTTAGAATCTTTTTCGTAATAATTCAAAAATTATTAGATCAAAATTAAAAAAATCACCATGGACGATATAGCATGAAGACAATATCATTATCCCAAAAATAAAAATAATAAGAAAAACTAAAAATAACACAAAAATATACATGTTATTATCAGAATAAAAAATAAATGCTGATATCCGATAAAAAAAATATCATTACAGTCTACTGAAATTTAGAATTAAACAAACTGATTTGTATATGATCTATTTTGAAATTTTTTCAAAGTTAGAACTAATTCCAAGCCGGAGCTGCAACCGGTCACCGTCCTTTGCTGTTTTATTGGCTAGTGCCTCCAAATTTGGAACCGACTATCTGGATGCCAAATGGTTTACATGTGTTGATAAACTAGAGTCGCTTAACTGAGCAAATTTGGAGATAGTCGAGATATGGAGTTCGGTTTTTTCAACTTTATAGTGTTGATAATTATAAGAAGAATATTTTTTAAATTTTATTTGATTGAAGTTTAAATTAATGAGTTTAATACATATTTAAATAATATATAATATCTACTAAGAATATAGTATGTTGTTGTAAGTAATATCTACCAACCAATACTACGGGGATAAAATTTCGTCATTCGAATAATAGATATTACCACTCCTAAAAAAAAAGAATAATAGATATTACCCTAATTAACAATCAAATGATCGTGTGTGAATTGTTTGTATTTAAATACAGTTAGAATACGTGGCTTGCGATCAGCAGGTCAAAGGGTCTTATCTTCTAATGTACTAGAATTGGTAAATATCGTTGGGAATGGGTAAGATCTGAGTCAGCCAATAACATGGGTGCGTGATATTTGCAATTTACTATTGATTTTTTTAATATAAAAATAATACTATTATTTATGATTTATTATGAAATTAATATTCTAAAAAAATTATTAGGATAGTCTACCTAAAATACCACTACCAAGTCACACGAAAATTACTCTTGATTATCAAGTCCCGAAAATAAGACACGGAGTTTTCTTTCCGATGTTTGACCAAGTCACAGTTTTTTTTTCGTGTCTTGGTAACCTCGACTTTTAAAGTCGAGACACCGAAAAAAAAAAAAAACTCTAGACCCGCTCCTCCCGAAGATCGCCCTCCCCGATCTGCCGCCCATCCTCCCCGTGAAATATGTAGTCAAGAGAAAATAACTAAAAAATTACTCACAAAATGAAATATATTTTGCCACTTCAACTTGCACGTTAAGAGAATGTCATGAGAATGTTAGGCTGATAAAACTGCTCTCAAAGACTCTTCTAGTTTAGTTAATCACTGAATCGCGAGATTGTACCAACGCAGTAATTAAAAAAGAAAGCTTTTTGCAACTGCCAAATATAAATTTTGTTCTAATTAAACTGAACCCAATAATGCTAAGGCTTTGAAAATGAATTATTTACATTTTTAACTATACAATGCAGATAAACCAAACGTTGCAAAATTTATTCTCCAAATTATACCTTCCCTTCCGAAAAACGAACTGCAATGAAACTACGTCAGTGTCTAAAGGAGCTGAAGTACTCTCGTCATAAGACTGGCTTGAAATCTTCCCAGCTATGATTTTTGAAGCCCAAGCTTGTCTGGAATCTGATCAAAGCCCGTTAGTCTCTTCCGTTTGCAAAGAGGCACCTATACCAAGGAATAAGATTCGAGTTCGAAAGAACGTGGTTGAGGCATGAGGATATTTATGAACAAGTCAGAATCCGATGGAATTTTGCCTACCCAGCTTGACTATGTGCAGGAAAGTTTTGTATTTGGACAGTTCAAAGACATTACACTCACTTTTTTTGTCTGGTTATGTGCAGGCGGAGGACATTACCCAACTTGTAGAAGTTAGAACCAAGACTGACTGACAATATGAACACCACACTCACTTTGTCATATTCCAGACACGAGATATATGATGCCCGATGAAAAATGCACCCCACCAAAGAGCTTCCGAATCAGACAGAATGCCCGCCCCGACCTTTTTTATCAAAAATTTTGGACCATAGTTGGTGAATCTGTGTCGACAGCAATATTAGCAATTCTGAATGGAGGTGCAAACCCGAGTCTGATTAACCAAATGATCTTGGCATTTATTCTTAAAGCAAAGTTTCTAATTGTATGTAGGGAGTTTAGATCCATCAGTAGTATAATTATGAAAATTGCCACGAAAGTCATCACAAATAGACTAAAGTCTATCTTGCCAGAGCTGATTCATGAGAACCAAGTCACTTCCGTCCCTAGTAGGCTCATTACAGATAATTTTTTTAATTATTTTTGAAGCCTTATATTATCTCAAGAAGAGCACTACAACTAAGAAGAGATTTGTACACTGATGCTTGAAATGATGAAAGCATATCTTCGAATTGAATGGCTCATCTTAGAAAGAATGAATGGGAAGCTCGGATGTCCTTTTACACCAACATGGCACCTTTTCCAGAGACCCTCTCTCCCTTTACTTGTTCATATTTTGTGCTGAAGGTTTTGTTATCCTTTTCCATCATGCATATCGCAAGCATAAGATCCATGGTATCTAGAAAGCCATCTAATATCCCCTCGATTACTCATCTCTTCTTTGTTGATGACTCTTTACTCTTTTCTCGTACTTCAAATAAGGAATTATAGACCATTATGAATATCCTTATTACATCTGACAGGGCATCTGGCCAGAAAGTCAATATACAGAAGACCTCTATTATCTTTAACAAGAATGTCCCAGAATAACTTCAGTTTCATCTTTGTGCCTCCTTTGGCTTGCGTATCGCTGAATCCCAAGATAAATATCTCAGACTTCCAACTATTCTTAGGCATTCCAAGTGCTTAGTCTTTTCCTTCCTTTAGGATAGTATCCGTGATGAGATTGATAATTAGAAAGTTCATTTTATATCTAGAGCAGGAAGAAAAACTATAATCAAGTTCGTACTACAGACTATCCCAACTTATCTTATGAGCAGCTCTATGATTTTTTTTCTAGGGTAGTCATGATGGTAAAAGGAAAGTCTATTAGAGAAGTTGGTATCGCCATTGCAAGTCGAAGCAGGATGGTGGCACGGGCTTTTGAAGACTAAGCAACTTTAATTGTGCTATGTTAGCCAAATAAGTACGAAAAGTTACAGTAACAAAGTAGGGTAAAATTATCCAATGTGCCTCGACTACGATGCAATTGTCTTTGCTTTAGTTTTTTATGTGCGTGAAAATGTACATATAATTGTCTATGTTTTGTGAGTCATTTGTTTGTGTTTTGAGTCAATTGAGTCACATTTTGTTATGTCTTATGTGTCTTATGTGTGTAGAGTCAGAAAGTGATTACCTGTCGAGTTTTGTATGATTTTTGTAGGCGAGGAAGTAGGATCTAGATGATCGGTCATGGAGTAGAAGTGCGGGTGTCAAGAACTGTGCATGATTAATAGTACAAGTGGGTGACTAGTCATTTGTGCGGAAAGAAGGACGTGATCAAGATAGCAGTGGTCGCTGGCGGGAGTAGCGGTCGTTGGTGTGAAGAACTCAGAGAGCCTAACGGTCATTACATCTCAAGCGGGCACTGTTCAGAAGACACCCTCTTGGTGTAATGGTCACTGAATTTCTTCTAGCGGTAGATAAAGTATAGCAGGCACTGAGTTTGTAGCAGACGCTAGCTGTCCAGATTTGAAGAAAATAAATTGTTTAGCTTAGGTTAGGTCTAATTAAGAATTTTGGCTCAGCTATAAAAAGCTTGAAGCCCTAGGTTTTAATTCACTCTTGGATGACTTTAGCATAAGAATTATTCAATTTAGTTTTCATTCAATTTAATTGCTCTTTACTTTTAGGATTGTAATCAACAATTTGGACCATTCAATCGATGAGGTATTTTCATAACTTGTGATCAAGCATTATCTTTTCATTCATATGCTTGGTTATTAATCGTTTTGAGTGTTTCACATTGTGTGCATAAAATTAAGATTTATAATCTTAGTTCGTAGCATATATTTCATACAATGTGTTTTATTACTTTATTAGTTGGTCGTTGTTTGAATTTAAGATTGACAACTCGAATTGCATAGTGATTTATAGTACTTAATCAAAAACTAATCAGTAAATTTCAATTGCTTAGATTAAGATTGAGAATTCATAATCCGGTAATTAGAGAATTGATCTATCTTTCCCTATGGAGATAATCTTAATTATCACTATATTACTTGTGTGATCGTGTTCTCTTGCATGTATTTTTAACTCGATATTTATCGCATCAAATTTTTTGCACCGTTGTTAGGGACAGATTTGAATCAATTTGTGTTTAATATTAGATATAGTTTTCTTGATTTTGAGACTAAGCCTTATTACATCTTCATTATTCATCACTACGCTTGATCCTCTTTATTGAGTTTTGCATTTAGTGAGAGTACATGAGGTGTATGCCACATACTCGTTCTGACAACCAACTCTTTCAATACGATTCAGAAATTGAATGAACCTTTTGCTCGAGAAGAAGGAATCAATATAAGGAAGAGATGGCAGATCAGAATTAAGTAGTTAATGTTTCCACTAACAATAATTGGAGGAGGCAGATGCACCCTAGACTGGTTGATCTTTGCCCCAATACAGCATACCCAACTATGGAGGCCAATACTTTTGAGATCAAGAGTAGCCTCATTCAGATTGATTCGTCAAGACTAGTTCAGGGGCTCTCCTTCAGAAAATTCTGCAAAGCACATCCTTACTTTTGAAGACCATTGCTCAACAGTCAAGTACAATATTGTCCTAGCAGATGCCATTAGATTATGACTATTCAAGCAAAGCTTAAAGGATGCCATTAGAGAGTGGGTGGACTGGGTGGACTCATTTCCTACAGGCACTTTTACCATATGGGATGAGCTAGCCAATAAGTTCTTGGCAAAGTATTACCTACCAGATAAAACCACTCAACAGCATAACAAAATTTCTCAATTTAAGCAACAGGATGGTGAATCTCTACACGAAGCCTAGCATTGCTTCAAGGGGTTACTCCATAAGTGCCCACACTATCAAATACCCGATTGGATGCTTATATAAATATTCTATAATAGATATGAGCCACAAATTCGAGTCAACCTAGATACAGCAGCTAGAGGTGATTTGACTAAAAAGGAAGAAGATGAAGGCCTACACATCATCGAAGCCATAGCCACCAACAATTACAAGTAGAGCAAGCAAATAAAAAGGAAGAAAGTGGCTAGTGTACAAGACAACAGTCAGATCACTACGCTTTAAGCACAGGTGGTAGCTCTCACACGGATACTTCAAGCCACATACGTACCACCATATGTCCTACCCGCTCAGGTTTGCAAAATCTGCATTGGACCTCATATTACTGATAACTACTCTTTCATGGCTGAAGCTATTAACTATATAGGTAATACAAATAGGAATAATGATCTATATTCTGCTACGTATAACCCGGGTTAGATAAACTACCTAAATTTTTCATGGAGAAATAATGTAGGTCAGCAGGTACCCCAATAATCAAAATCTTCTATAGTTGGTGGTAAAACTCAAGGTCCTTCACCATAGTAATTCCAGTCATATCAGCAAAAGTGGTAACAATAAGCACCACCCTAGCAAGATCACAGAAGTGAAGATGAGTTAAGGAAGCAAGTTTTTAGCCATGAATCTACAATAAGAAATCTGGAAATCCAAATCAACCAACTAGTTACTTAACTAAATGTAAAGCAGCCGGGCACACTTCCCAGAAATACTGAAGCCTCTTCTACCAAGCAAGAGCACTACAAGGCAATCACCAGCAAAAGTGGGCTAGACTTGGAGAAGAATGTAGCAGGAAGTTTAGCTATGAAATCTCCAGCAAAACTAGTCAATAAAGAGGAAGAAGAGCTTCAGATGCTTCTTACAGAAGCAGAGAAAGACAAATCCACAATGGAGTCTACCAAGCCAGCACAAGAAAGAAAATATCCTCTACTATTATTCCCACAAAGATTGAACAAGCAGGTATCTCATCCGAGCTATCAAAAGTTCCTAGAGTTGTTTAAGATTCTTTACATCAATATCACACTTCTTAATGCATTTGAGTAGATGCCTACTTACAAGAAATGGATTAAGGAGTTTATTTGGAAGAAAAAGAGTATTAACAACTTTGAGGTTATTCCTTTGACTAGGGGATATATTGCTGTTTTATCCTAAGATCTCCCTCAGAAGATGAAGGATCTCGGTAGTTTTACCATTCTGTGCATTATTATAGATCAGATTTTCAAGAAGGCACTCATTAATTGAGGTCTAGCATCAATCTCATGCCATACTCTTATATTCTAGAAGTTTGGATTAGGAGACATGAAATGCTATATTAATAGTTCTCCATCTTGTAGATATGTCAGTGGCTAGACCCAAGGGGATTGTAGAGAATGTACTGGTAAAAGTTGATACACTGATCTTTTTGACAGATTTTATTGTATGAAGATGGAAGAAGATCGTGATGTTTTACTCCTCCTTGGTCATCCTTTCCTCGCTACTAGAAAGACCAGCATTGATGTAGAAAAAGGAGAGCTATAGTTCAAAGTCTGCAATGATGAAGTGATGTTCAATATCTTTGAAGCTGCCAAGTACCCCTCCACTGAAGATGACTGCTACAGGATTGATGTAATTATCACCATACGTAGTCTAGATAACCTTACTGAAAGCAACTTGGAACTAGTGTAGGAATTTAAAGCAGAAGAGGACAATATTGAACTGCTAGAGCATGTATCATTGGTACACACATTAGAATCTCTTGAACTAGATTATATACCAAAGGCAAAGCTGCAAGCATTCATTATCATACTTCCAGAATTAGAGCTCAAGCCACTCTCAAGATATCTCAAATATGCCTTTCTACATGAAGATAAGCATTCTGTCATTATCTTTGCTTCTTTGACTTTGAAACAAGAAGAACAGCTCCTCAAGGTGATCAGAAAGCAAAAGGAAGTAATTGGGTGGACACTTAGAGATGTCAAGGATATTAGTCCTTCTCTTTACCAGCACAAAATCATTCTAGAGGATGACTTTTCACCATCAGTAGAAGCCCAGCAAAGGCTTTAACCCAAAATTGAAGGAGGTAGTATGGAAGAAAGTGATCAAGTGGTTAGATGCCAGCATTATCTACCCAATTTCAGATTTTAAGTGGGTAAGTCTAACTCAATATGTTTCAAAGAAAGGAGGGATTACAGTTGTCCCCAATGAGAACAATGAGTTGATCCCTACACGGGTGGTAGTTGGCCATCAAGTCTGTAATGATTTTCAAAAATTGAACAAAGTTACCCAAAAGGATCATTTTCCACTATCGTTCATTGATCAAATACTGGACAAGTTGGCAGAACATGCTTACTACTGCTTTTTAGATGGATATTTGGGGTATTTCTAAATTCCATTCATATCGGAAGACTAAGAGAAGACTATATTTACCTATTCATATAGTACGTTTGCTTTTTGTCAAATGCCATTTGGACTCTATAATACACTTGCTATTTTTTAGCAGTGTATAATGATAATCTTTTCTGACATGGTTGAGCATCAAATCGAGATCTTTATGGATGATTTCTCAGTTTTTAGAGATTTATATAAGGAATGTCTTCTACACTTAGGAAAAGTACTTGAGCATTGCAAGGAGACCAACTTCATTCTTAATTGGGAGAAATATCACTTTATGGTCACTGAAGGAGTAGTTTTAAGCCACAAAATTTTATGGGAAGGACTAGAAGTTGATAAAGTCAAAGCTAGAGGTCATTGACAAGCTTCCCCACCCACTGTCAGTTAAGAGTATTCAGAGTTTCTTAGGCCATGCAAGGTTTTATCGATGATTCATCAATGATTTCTCCAAGATCACCAATCCTCTTTACAAGCTACTAGAAAAAAAATACTCCTTTTGCCTTTGATGAGGAATGCAAGCTGGTATTTAAAACTCTAAAACAAGTACTTGTATCTGCATCAATCATTATATCACCCAACTAAGAGCTGTCATTCGAGATCATGTGTGATGCGAGTGATTATGCAGTTGGTACAGTTCTTGGCCAGAAGAAAACTACATGATTCCATGCTATCTACTATACAAGTCACATCTTAGATGATGCTCAGATCAATTATCCAACTATAGAGAAGGAACTTTTAGTAGTGATCTTCGCTCTTGACAAGTTCCGAGCCTACTTAATTGGAAGCAAGGTGACTGTGTACAGGAATCATACAACCATTCACTACCTCTTCACCAAAAAAGATGTTAAATCACAGCTAATGAGATGGATCGTCCTCCTCCAGGAATTTGATAGAGATCTGTGATTAAAAAGGTATAGATAATCTAGTAGCGGACCATCTCTCACGCCTTTGAGAATTTATCAATAACATCCTCTTCTTCAATTAATGAGTTTTTTTCCTCATGAACAATTATACATATTAGATATGATATCTATTCTATGGTACACTCATTTTGTTAATTATCTTGTAAGCAATATCATGCCCCTTAACCTTTCTTCCAACCAGAAAAAAAGATTTTTGCATGATGTCAGGTTTTACATATGGAATAAACCATACCTCTTCAAACAAGGAAAAGATCAGCTATTGAGAAGATGTGTACCACAGGAGCAGCAAGAGCTTATCCTCCACCACTACCATAACTCCCCATATAGAAGCCATTTTGCTAGCGAGTGCACTGCCGCAAGATGCCACAAAGTGGATTCTACTAGCTATCCTTGTTCAAAGATGCTATGGAGTTTGTAAAAAGGTATGATCACTATCAAAAAATGGGCAACATCACTTGTCGCCATTAGATGCCACAAAAATAGAATTATAGAAGTAGAGATTTTCGATATTTGAGGCATTGACTTTATGGGACCCTTCTCGTCTTTTGATTGCAATCTTTATATTCTTGCGGCAGTCGACTATGTCTCAAAATAGGTTAAAGCCATTGTATTTACCAACTAATGAAATGAAAGTGGTGATCAAATTCTTACAGAGGAACATCTTCAGCCAGTTTGGAACCCCAACATTCTCATCAGCAATGGCGGAAAGTACTTCTATAATAATCTGTTCACAAATGCATTGGTCAAATACAGAGTCACTCACAAGGTCATGATAGGTTATCACCCTCAAACTAGTGGACAAGTTGAAATATCCAATCGGGAGGTCAAGCTAGTTTTAGAAGTTACTATCAACTCCACGCAGAAGCTAGACGATGTACTGTGGGCATACAGAATTGCGTACAAGACCCCTATCAGAATGTCATCTTACCAGTTAGTGTACGAGAATACATGTCATCTCCTAGTCAAGCTCGAGCATAAAGTTTATTGGGCTCTACGTTGGCTAAATTTCAACCTTGATAAAGCCAACAAAAGACGAATATTGCAGCTTAAAAATCTCAATAAGTTTTGCTTGGGAGCTTACAAAAATGCCAAGCTCTACAAGGAGAAAACCAAAATTGGCATGACAAGAAGATCTTTTACAGTGAGTTCTCGACCGGTCAACATGTACTTCTCTATAACTCATGCCTTAAGCTCTTTTCAGGAAAACTTAAGTCACAATGGGCCAATCCATACACGTAGTAGTCGTATCACCTCATGGTTCCATCCAAATTTGCAACAATGACACAAAGGAGGAGTTCAAGGTAAATGAACAATGCTTGAAAGTGTACTTTGGTGACTGATTTGACACACAAGAATTCTGTATAGACCTTAACGATCTAGCATATCAGTAAGACTCTACCATCATCAAGCTAATGACGTTAATTTAAAACTACCTCTTTCTC
>SOPF01028443.1:0-10742 GCA_012979155.1 Hypericum perforatum
ATTTGGAGTAACTTTGAGAATATGGCACAGCTTTGCAAACAATTGCGAAATCCTCACTACAGCATGGCCATGAATTTTGTCTTCTTCAAACATAGCTGAAAATGTCCAATGAGAAGTGGTAATCATCAGTTGAAGCTATTCTCGGACTTGTCACTCCATAGAGTTAGCATCATCATGGAGAATGGAGATATCTCACAAAAGAAAGGAAAGTCATGGCATGTGACAGATTCCAAAAGATAAACTTCAGCTAAATCACATCATACTTCCGGAGAATAAACTGGAAACGAATGAAGTAACACTTCCAGAATTCAATCAAGAGCTTCTAGACCACATCCCTAAAAAAAAGGACAATCAATGCCTGGTATCTCGAGAAGCACAAGAAGCAATGCAGGTAACTGACCTTGGTCTGGGATCTCCAGGTCAACTGGAGCAAAGAAATGATTGTTCAAGTGACCCATAGCTACACGTAAGTTTGTCCCTCTCCTTTTAGGGCTAATTGCCTTCATCAGAAGATTGATATCGATGACTTGAGGAAAAGCCAAACGCAGAGACGACATGAAGTCATCTATTGATGCAGGCAGGGGAGCCAGTAACTTGGCATGAATAAACGTTAAATCTGCACCGGTTACTGGATGGGGTTAGAATACGCCGCAAGGAAAATACTCTTAACGGCATTTTTATCCAGAGGTACGAGGAAACTTATTATACAGAGATACACCATCAAGAGAATTGTGGGAGACAACGGGCTTCTGTGAATCAGAAATGAAATCAATCACCTCCCGGAAACCACGAGCTTTCTCATTACGCTCAACTTCCAGTTCGTCAATCTCCCTCTGTTAACAAGAGAGGCCATAAAAATCAGGTAAAGCTTCAGCATTGCCAACTCAACAGAATAACCTATACCTACCAAAAGAAGATTTTTGTCCTCCTTCGACCTAGTCAAAACAACACGAACAGCTTGGGTCACTCCTTTTGCTTGTTTAAGTAACGGGACCATGTCATCAGCAAATCGTAGCACCATCTGCAACAAACATGCGAAATCCTCTGTAGTAATCAACGAAAACGACAAAAATCTCCTCGAAAGAGCAACAATCAGTCTTACCTTCACTATAAGCTGAGCTTGACGCTCACTGCAAACATCTATGCTGAGAGACGGCCTTGACTTATACTCCTCCGACCCCGCTAAGATTTTCCTCAACGATTTAACCAGCACATCTGAAACAAATGCCATAAATAAGAAACCAAACATCCAACACCAAACACCGAACCCTACAAAACACTTCTCACCATCCTTGTCATTACTCGAGTCGCTGTATGCGTCTCTCCAATGCCTGACACGGGACCTCATCCTTTCAATGAAAATAGAGTCCGCGACGCTGGGAGCGGAATCAGATTCCGAGATATTCATCGCAGGAACCGGACTCCCCAGCAGAATCCTTGCCGCGGATTCTTGCTCTCTCGACAAGTACGAAATGCCATCATAAATACAAGTGTTGAAGTCAAAACCTTGGCGAGCCATGGACCGCAACGAAGAGGATTGGCAAGAGAAGCTGTAACAAGGCATCCGTAGCCTGAGATCGTCCCTCGGGAAGAGATTGAAATTATACCTGCAAAAGACGAAAAAGCCCTTGGAACACATGTTTATAAAGTAGGTAAAGTGGAGGGCAAAGAAGGGGAAAGAGCTTACGGGTGGGCGGTGAGTTTGGAGGCGGAGACGGAGAAGGGGCAGACGGCGAGCTGGAGGATTTGGAAGCGGTCGGCGGCGAACTTGGACTTCAGGTAGGCGGTCTCCGGGGTGTCAAAGGCGGAGACTTTGTGCCACGTGGAGGCGTAGGAGCCCGTGTTGGTTAGCGAAACGGCGACGTACTGGGAGGCGGATATGAGGGGTTTGATCTCGTCCAGGGCTTCCGCGAAGTTGGAACGTGTCACTTGCTTTACTCCGGAGGTGGAGGTGGAGGTGGATGAGGGTTTGGCTGTCGAAAGGAGGCGCCTTTGGACAAGGCGACACAGGTTCGACGATACCATCTCTCTCTTCTTTCTCTGTTTTTCTCGGGTTTTGGAGGTTTGGACGCGGACAATGGGAGGCGGGTGACTTTGGAAAGCAAAAAAAATAAATAAGAAAAAGTACGCATTAGTAATCTGTAACTTGGCTATTTTTAATAAAAGTTGTGTGAAAAAAAATAGGTACAGAATTTGGAAAGAAAAAAAAATATCATATCTTCTGTTTTTGAAAATAGTCAAGCAACAATATTTAAATATTGTATGTTGAATTTGTAAATTTGTATGTTTGAAGATTGAATATTGATGATCTTCTTAAGGAGTTTGTTGTTTGAATTCGTATGTTTATGTTTTGAATATGAATATGAGATTTGTACGTTTGAATTTGTATTTTTTTTTTCATCTTCTGCCTTCTGCAAGTAGAACTGAAGAAGTGAAATCTTTGAACTGATGAAGTCGGCTGCCCTTATTGTGTTGTTCGATTTTTTGGTTTGGTTTCTATTTGGACCAAATCGAACATTCTGGTCCTGGTTGACACCGGATTAAATTCTGACTTGGTCCGATTTGATTAAAAAAAAAACTAAAAATGGTCTCGATTTTTTCGGTTCCGTTTTGTGCGTCTGCTCAGCCATAGGTTGATTTACCAAAATGCGATTATTCTCTACAAAACAACCAACACGTAAACTTAAAAGCTAAGTTTAGACCATCTTCCAAGCTGAATTAGGCAATGCCTTCAGACACAAAAATGGAGATAGGGATCTTAGCTATGCATGGGCTCCAGAATCATCTCATGAACTTCGAACTAAGCTTCGTTTCCATAGACATGAACTTCGAAGGACATGAGATTCTACATGAACTTCGTGCTAGGCCTTGTCTCCATCGACATGAACTTCGAACTAAGCTTCGTTTCCATAGACGTGAAACTCATGCCAAGCTTACTTCTTTGGACGTGAAATATTTGCACTCCAACAAATAAATGAAGGTCTTAAACAACATGCACATAGAAAATGCTCAATAATAAGAGTTCCTTTAGTTCAAGAATCCGTTTATGCAATACATGAACTTCCTTTTTATTAATATCCCTTAGTACCATTATCAAGAATAAATAAATATGTAAGAAACTGCGAAGTGATCGAAGCAGGAACATGTCGTCACTCGCACTGAACTTAGCAGCAGTGGCTCTAGTTCATTGTTAATGTTATTAGATCCTTGTTTAGATTGATTTTCCAACTAGGAACCTGCTGTAGAAATCCAATGCCTCCTTTGGTTTGTACTCCGGGACAGTGTGTCCGGCCCCCTGCAGAATGATGGAAACTATTATTCGCGTAGTTCTTCGAACTCTCTGAAGCAGAAAAGAGCATTGGAGTCTAGGACAAGGGTAACCACCTTAATAGTTAAGAATGTCAGGTTATTCTCGTAGCCTTGTAGGTAGCTGCATTAGAAAGAAAGCCAGAGTTAAGTTAGAAGAAAAAAGGGTTTTTCTCGAAGTTACTCGTGTACTGCAGCAAGTGTTTGATGTGTCAATGAAGCATATTCCAACTTATATGGGGTCAATGAACATACCCTGCAACTTGTCCACTGGAAGTCCACGGTCTCCATTCATCGATTATTTTGTATCCCATTGATCTCGTCCATGCTTCGGTTCCGGTATACGGGACGCACATATCATGATCACCACTGCAGAAGAGGAACATTAAAGACATCAGCTACATTAGTGCATTAGAATATCATGAACATGGTCAGGTTGCAGCTCCTAGCAGTTCGAGACCCGATTCTAGTCCAATTTTTCGAGATCCACCTGAAAATAAGTGCACGATATCCTCTCATGGTAAGGTTCCTATGGTACTTGATCATGCTACCAGCATCATGCCTGAAACTGATTCTGTCTGTACACAGCTCCCAGGTACCCGATACGTTTGCCTGTACCGGAGAGCGATCTGTCACATTACTGAATTCTAAATTTCTTTCGGATGACGAATATCAGAACACAGACCTTTTCAGCATGAATAGCTTCCCTCACCGCCTCGTTGTTGAGCCAAGAAGTAGCAACTTCATCGTCCTAAAACAGATTGCAAAATTTAAGGATGAGAACATAGTACTTGAACAACCATATCAACTGAATGGAGCAAGATTGACTTACAGTGCAAGGAACACTTCTGCTATTTATGAGCTGTGGCCATGTTGGAACAATTCCTTCTCTCACTGGAGCTCGAAAAGGCCAAGCTCGACCGAACATTCTTTTCCTCACTGGAAGGGGCTTATCAGTCTCGCCCAATTGCCTAAAGCTGGATGGCAACCTGATCTTAATGTCTGCAACCTCCTTTTTAATCTCACTGTCATGGTAGCAAGGTTCGAGGATGTCGTATATGTTTAAACCCGAAATGTCCTGCTTCAATCAAGTCATAAGAGTTAGTTCATATAGCCAAAGAATTCAGGGATCATGAAAGTTTCGAGTTACCTCATCAACTTTTTCGAGTTTGGCCTCACAAGTCTCATTGATTGGATTGTAGAAATTTCCTTTGCAAGCACTTTGAGCCTCCTGCAGGTTTAACCAGAACTACTGAAGTAAATACCATACAAGAACAAGACTTCGGATTGTAATAAGATTCACCTCAAACAGGTCATCTGAGATCAGGCCCATGCCATGCGCAAATGGAACAAGCGCATTGCCATCGAACTCCTCATCCGTTACACCATTTCCAACCAAATATCCCTTTATAACAAAAAGAACATGAATTTGCAGCAAAAGTTTATGTCTTCAAAGAGGAACTTTGAAGAAACTCCATACCTTTAAATTGATAATAGGTTTGGTTCCAGCATCAATTCCTGTGAATACAACGAACCACTTTGAGTTAGATACAAAGGCACGAGACTTGCATTATTAGCAAGAACAAGATGAAAAGGCAAAATGAGGTAATTATGAAAGAGGGACCTTTCACTATTTCATAAGCCAGAGTAGGCACATAAACTCCAGCATACGACTCGCCAGCAACGAAAAAAGGGTTGGACAGAAACTCCGGGTACAGCTCAAACCACTGCTTATAGAACAGAAAATCTATATGGCTTAGTATCAACTGAATTCCACATATAGACATAATTTTCCTCTTTATTACCTTGAGAACGAAGGTATGTGAATCAGAGGCTGTTTTGACATCACCAGTTATGTAATCAGTTGTGTTGCTAGAATAAGAGAAGCCAACTCCGGCAGGAGAATCCACGTAAAGGATGTTCGAAACCTGAAAATGCGAGAATTATGACAACGGGCGAGTTAAAAGTTAACATTGCAGAATCCTTGACAAAACTTATTCAACCTTAGACCAGCTGTGTTCGTTTAGGTGCAGCTTAGGCAGATCACCCTTTGTCGTCGCCTCTTCGAAGTTAAAAGGACCTGCAACAATGCAATTAAACGTTATTAGTAGACAAACAATTTCGTGTGCCGATTCGGACGAGTCAGCATCGGCTAGTGGTCAATTCTGTGACGTCATTAACCGATTACCATGTTCATATACGAATCCGTCGAAGCTGGAGCAGCCGGGTCCACCATTAAGCCAGAGAACCACAGGGTCCTTTGATGGGTTCCCTTCTGATTGAACCAAGTAATAAAACAACTTCTTCCCATGACTCTCATTGATCGTCACATACCTTACAAGTTCGAACGACAAATTACAGAACAAGTGTCAGTTACAATTCCGACATCCAATGATCTGGGAGACAATGGAATCAAACTTTGACAAGTTGATGATAACTAAAGTATATTTAAACCAATACCCAGAATAGTGCTTGGAAGGGAAAGTTCCTGAAAATCCAGGAATCTGAGTGACGAGAGCGCCTTCAGGAGCCGAGCAACAGCTCAAAGCAAGGCTCAGAAACACTCCAACCACCCCATAAAAGATGAAAGGACTAATATTTGCCATGGGTACTTTGTTTTTTTGTTTTTTTCTTGATGGGATAGGAGATTCCGGGAAACGGAGGAGTTAAAAATCCAATCTTTACCGAGAATGGACGATAAAAATACGAACTTTAAAAGGCCACAAGACAGCCGTTGTTGGTCCACTTGTGAGAATTGTACTCACGACTTGGAGTGGAAGTGTCTAGGCTTACAAGCCAAGGGATGTGGAAATAAGTGGACAGGTTACTTGGTCAGGATTGGGAATCTCTCGCTTGTCCCATACGGGTACGAGATAGTGTAGTTAGTTAAGAGTGACGTTTATCGTATGTCGCTTCTTAGCTCATAACAAAATTTTAATATTGTTTCTTTGTTAATGGTTTGAATATTTTGAGAATTTGGTTAGGCGACCTAAGCATGTTTCGATAGGCAATTGTCGATTGCTTGCCGTATTATACATAAAAGGCCGTTATGTCTCGCTTCAATTAATTGGGTTCCTCAGGGATACCTTATACTTTCCGTAGCATATGAAAAATAACATATGAACTTGGTGATGCACAACTCTCAATCCTTAAAGCCATCATTAAGTTCTTTCCATTTTTGCGGTTTTTATCAGCAAGCAAATGGAGCTGTCGACCATCACGTTGGCGGCGTGGCCAAATTTGTCGTCAGTAGTGTTGGTTCAATAATTGGGCACCTTATAGAAGTTTTGGCTATCTAATTTATATCATATATATAATTCGTTTGTTAATTGAATAATTCGGGATCGAGTCTATTGTTACATTTGAAAAGTTATAAAAATGATTATTTAACATAGTAAAAACTCAAACAAAAAAAATTAGCTAATTGGGAACATTTTTCATTGGACATAAACTAGACGTATTTAGGAATGACAATAGGATATGATATTGATCTGATTCAACTCGTATTCTAGTTTTTTTAGTTAGATTAATATTTTATCTACGATTTTATGAGTATTTTATTATAAAGGTTCAGATTCGAACTCTAGGATCTAAATAAAGATCAATATCTTATCCATGGACCAGCTATTTTATAGCATAATTTTAGTTACTTTTAATATAATCCATATAGAAATTGAGAAAATAAAATATATATAATAAAAATAAAATATCAAAATAAATTTAAATCAAGTAAAAATATTTAAATCAATTAAATAAACTTGGTTTAAAAGTTTTTAATAAATTGATAAGTGATAAATATAAAATTTTAAATAAAATAATTTTTTGCTAAATTTTCATGTGAATTTTGAATAAGTCTTTGTCATTATGTTTTTTCTTCTTTAAAGTCTATTTTAATAATAGACTAACTATCGTCTAAGTACGGTCTAATTAATCAATCTATGTGTATGGTCTAACTAATAAATCTAGAGTTTTGAGTCTAAATTTATATTGACCTTATTCGAACTCAAACTCTACCAAAATTAATATAGACAAATGCATACCCTATTTATGACCCGTAGATCATAAGACCCCCGGGTCAGGATAAGAGTTCGACCCAAAAAAAATAATCTTTTTGCCTCACAAAATTCAAAATCGAAAATGAGGCTAAACCTGAATTAAATTTCTGGGTGGACTTAAAAAAAATAGTTGCCAAAATTACTTATCTTTTGCTAGAAACAAAACATGACTACTTAGGAAAAGCATTACTCGCTAGCTTCCAAATCGCATGAAACAATAAATATTATTATTCCAGAGATAACATCAGATCCGTTGTAGTCTAGTTGGTCAGGATACTCGGCTCTCACCCGAGAGACCCGGGTTCAAGTCCCGGCAACGGAACGCCCTTTTTGGTGCAGCACTCTTATTTTGCGTCCAGTGTTGCAGTCTGGCTCGGCCCATTACGCCGACGGTATGTCGCAGAATCACGCGTCGGCCCAACGGTACAAATGCTGAAGTGGCAAGCTTTTTTTTTTTTTTTTTATAGATTTATACTTAATAATATCTGGATATAAGCTACACACGAGTAACTACATTTGAAGTTGGTATGAATTTTTTTTATATGTGATAAAATTGTCGCAATAAATATTTTACATTATTGCGTCACAATTTTTCGAACTCAATTTTTTTATTATTATCATGAAATAACTCATTTTGCTTAACCGATTTAAGTGGTAAAGGATAACTTGTGCTTCTGGACTGATAGATAAAAAGAAGCAGGGAGATTATGGAATGTCTTAGCAGCACCTGATTTACTTACACTTATTAAGACAAAAACAGTGCTAGAGTAATGGAAGCTGCACTAGTTCACTATGAAGAAAGTCTGGACAATATCTGATTAATCCAACAAGATGGCTAATACTGTGAGAGTAGATTAACACGATAGGGCTGGACCAAATACCAGTTTCGCAAGTCGTAAGAGTTGTTTTATTGATATTGTAATATATACATTACATCAAATATCTACCAGCCCCGAGTGTGAAACACCCCATGGAAATACGGATTTGCACAATCACTGATCACAGTAAAGCGTTAAAATTCAATGAGAAAAAATCGTGATTGGATAATTTATTTTTTTATTGAGATTACATCAATGGTGCCACGTTAACTTCGACCCACATCGTGCCAGCTTGGCTTACGGACCCCAAATGATTAGCACGTTAACTTCGACCCACATCCACATGAATATGATAGCTACCTGAAATGTTATGAAAAAAAAAAATACAATTCGCAATCAAGTTAATTTTGGTGGTTGGGACGTGACAAGATCTTCTTTGGATTTTTGCCTATAATAAATCTGGATACTAAGGTCGTAATGTTTTGGTAATATCGGAGAATTATTGCTATTCCAAGTTGACATCGATGGTACATTTCTTTTCATTCTTATAAATGCAGTAAAGTTTTTATAATTTAACAAATGATAATTGAATAAAGTGTCTTAATCATTACTCCATTCGTACATATGCGAACTTGTCCACAAAATTTTGCTACCTTAAGAATGTTCTAGTTATGGTCGTCTTTCACTGGGGCTTCAGTCGTCGGCTTCTCTAATATCATATCACCAATTTCTTGACTTTTTGGTCTTGGGCAGACGTCAACCCCAGACATGGTCTTAGCTCGGTGCTGGGAAACTACACCCTTAATTTGCTCCCCAATGTTTTACTACAATGATCTAAGAGACAAAGTGAATTACAAAAGACCAGTTACAATTGTTTTGTAATATCACAGTAAGATACTATGATCTCATTGATTTGAATAAAAATAGTTTAACAAAAGTTTATGAAAAAATATGTCGCCTATGATTGTATAAATCTTGTAATATTATGAATGAATGAATGAATACATTTCTGATGAGCATCAGAAGTATGATAATAATTCTTTGCCCGACTTTTGGCAAAGTATAATAAAGCCGCGATCAATAACCACTACAACAACTAACTTAAAAAATTAAAACGATTATCATTGCTCATGAAAAGACATGCAGCATGCTTAGGACCAAACTTGTCAACAATTATTGCCTCTTATTAACGTCGAGACAAAATTATAATGATCCTCACGCCCAGTCAACCCCATCTCCCACATGGCATGTTTTGTCCTCTCTCTCTCTCTCTCTCTCTCTCTCTCTCTCTCTCTCTCTCTCTCTCTCTCTCTCTCTCTCTCTCTCTCTGTCTGTGTGTGTCAAAACCCTACAGCCTACTTTCATGGAAAATGCATGGATTTTCCGATACTTGTAAATAAAGTTCACGAACTTATCACGTAATGTGTAATGCTTATGACAATATATTTATATTGATATTTCTCCATCTTTGCCAACCAAATTGTAATGGAATTTGACCTATTTGGCTGCATTTGGTCACGTTGGGCGGTCAAATATTTGAACGGAGACCTCCATGCGGCCATGCCTTGGTCTCGCTACCCATAGTCCAACCGCAACACAAATTTGAAACTTATTACACATTCATCTCACTACCCCATCGTCCAATTGAACAGTTCCTATGTCCAAACTAATTCGTATTTGAACCACAACCAGAGCACCCCACATTACGTGTTCCTTTATACATTTCGGCGCTCTATTTCATTTAAAAATATATATATAACACTTTAATCAATTTACAAGATCATTCTATTATATTTAATAATCCTGCATAATTAAAAAAATAAATAATTATGTAAGGCTACCCACAGCACCGACCTACGTGGGGGCTATATAATTTTTTATTAATAAAAGCAAATTTAAAAAAAAAGAGTTAATGATGTAGAAAAGGGGAGTGTGGCTGCCCTTGCGAGCCTAACCGACTCAGTGGTCACGCAGTCACGCTCTACTTCCCTGCCCAATCAACTATTTTTTGAACTTATCTATATATTTAGTTTTACTTGATATATTTGTTCAAATAGTTTTTTTGGATAATATATTTTTTAAATAATTTAATTGAATATGTATGACAAAAATTCACAAACAATAAGTAATTTTAATATTTAGGTTTTTTGTAATTTATAATTTTTGGACTTAGAATAATCATTTTTGATTTATATTTATAACTCAAATTATTTATATCTATTTCAGTATTCCAAATTATGCATTCACAATTTTGTTACTATTAGAATTAAGCATGTAATTAACAATTAATCACATATAAAATTCTAAATTAATTAAACAACAATTAAGTTAATTAAATCATGCTTACTTGTTGACTTACAATGCAAGGAACACGTCCACTATCTAGGAGTTGTGGCCAAGTTGGAACAATTCCTTCTCTTATCGGAGTTCGAAGAGGCCAAGCTCAGCCAAACATTCTTTTTCTCACTGGAAGGGGCTTATCAGTCTTGAAGGGGCTTTTCCTCCTCCTCCTTCCTCCTCTTCCTTCCTCCTCTTCCTCAACATTCCCTCTCTCCTCCCTCCC
>SOPF01028443.1:10752-53607 GCA_012979155.1 Hypericum perforatum
GGAAAAATTACAAAACCCACCAGATACTCCCGCCCGCACAAGATCCTCTCTCAACCATTACACACTTGCCAACAAAACAAGGAATGGGCCCCACACAAATACTCTCCACCAATAATTGCCTCCTCTTCCTTCTCCTTCCCTCCTCTTCCATTCTCAAAGCTGGCAAAACAAATGAATTGTAAATAACTAAAAAATAAAATAAAATAAAAATAAAATGTCCGCGATATTCTGTCTCTTCGCCGTCATCATGACGGTAACGTCGGTTAACGCCGTCTCCCTGGAGAACGGGTCAATCTACGAGGCCCTAAGGGTCCATGGTCTCCCCATAGGGCTGTTCCCCAAGGGTGTGACGGATTTCCTCATCGACGAGACGGGGCGGTTCGAGGTGCACCTCGACCAGGATTGCAACGCCAAGTTCGAGAGCGAGCTGCACTACGACCGGAACGTGTCTGGGACGCTCAGCTTCGGCCGGATCGGGTCGCTCTCCGGGATCTCTGCGCAGGAGCTCTTCCTTTGGTTCCCTGTTAAAGGGATTCGGGTCGATATCCCTAGCTCGGGGCTTATATATTTCGATGTGGGGGTCGTGTTTAAGCAATTCACCATCTCGATGTTCGAGACTCCCAGGGAGTGTGTGGATGTTAAGGATGAGGAGTTGAACAAGGTCAGTGTTTTTTTTTTGTGTATCGAAAGATTGGAACTTTTGTGAGAATTTGGTGATTCGGGTTCGAAGGTGTATGCTTTTGATCTTGCAAGAAGAGAGGGATGAGAATGGACATTGTGTTTCTAATCACTGGCCCACATCTACAATGAGTCAAAATTGAGAAATGTTATACTTAATTCTAGTCTCTAAAATTGAGAAATGTCATGCTTAAGGATGAGGAGTTTCACAAAGTCGGTGTTTTTTAATTTTGTTTTTTTTGGTGTGGGATCGTTACCTTTGGTTCTGAGATATGAAAAGATTGGACCTTGGTGAGAATTTGGTGTAAAGATGGATCTGTAGGCCACATTTTCTTAAATATTATTTTGGTTGTCAGTATTGTGACAGGGAAGTTAGTTCTGTGATGATGGAGAGGAATGTTTATGCACCGGATAGAGCAGAAAGATGAAATTGTTGTCAAAAGATGCAGCAAATTTTGATTTTTTTTGGACTGAAAGTGCCAGTTTTAGTGATTGATGTCAGTTTAATGTGCATCTTTTTGTATGCAGGGTATTCATGGAGATTCAAGGCATGTGCTTGATCAAGACTATCTCAAGAGGGATTCTTTGGATGGGGAGTTGAGGTATGCAGCTGATCAAGGTAATTATGGGAGGGATGCTTTGTAGTGTTCAGGAAAAGCTCACGGTTGAAATGGGACGAGCTGAAGTAGCTTGTGGGTGAACCGAACTACTGCTGTGGTTGCTTGGGTTCCCTTCTGCCACCTTCGCTGAGTCAGCAAAATTTTGTATTGATATGTCGTGAATGTGACTGAGCTTGAGCAGCTTGATGATCATTCGGCCTAGAGATGAGGAAAACTTGACTGGGGCACTCTCTGGTTAAGGTGAATTCAGGTGATGAATCCGAGGATTTGTTTTGTATCGTCTTTGTTATGTTGTCAATATAGATGAGTGGTATAGCAAGTCATGTTTTGTAGTATAAGCTCCATGGGTGGATCATGGGTGAAAGGATAGCAACGAGTTTGTGACACAAAAGTTCCAAAATAAATGGCTTTTTGTTTCTTGTTTGCCTCTGCCGGCTGTAACAACATTTTTTTTCTGCATCTTTATCCTATTGAATCTATGGCACTTCACGTTTCTTACTTTCGGCTATTTGGTTAAACTGGAGCACTGAAAATATCTCTATCAACAATGCAATCTTCATTTTTTCAGTAGTTACCACTCAAATGCAATACTTTCTAGATCATTTGTGCCATATCATTGGTTCTACTACATTCTCCAAGGCGCTTATATTTTGTTTGCCATGGTCAGGTGCAAATCTTTGCTGATTGTGTCTCCGATCAAAGATTCCAATCTGAGAATTTGATTTTTCATTCTGTTGAAATTTCATATGGGATTCTGCTTCATGTTACTTTTATTCTGTCTCTCTTTTCTTCTAAGAGTTGACTCAGGATTCCCGTGGTGTTCTTCGTTTCAGTAGGTCATGCTTATACATTATCGGGTGTCATAACTTCAAAAACTCAGTTTACTAATTCTACATTTACTGCAATTGTGACATTGTATTGAAACCAGAGGTACCATAGAAGGACCTTGCTAAATTCAGAGTCATTTCTCCATTATGGATATCGTAGTACACAAGCAGAAGTTTTGTTTAATGGTATGTACGGTGACAAGTTTTCGATCCTAATATCGTTTAGGAAAGAAAACTCGAATCAAGCTGTGAAAATTCTGTTTTCGTTTCTTCCAGTGGTCTGCCATTTTTTCGGTTGATTTACATATCTCAGTTCAAGTAGCTTAACATACTGGTTAGCTACTTGTGGTTCTCCTCAAAAGGTTTCATGATTTGGTTTTCCTAGTGGCACATTTAAATGGAAGAGAGCAGTAGATGACAATCTGAATATAATTATTTGTCTTACTGTATCAATTACCACAAATCGGTTAGAAACAACATTGTGCACATTAGCCATCTTTATAGTGCAATAATTCTGAAAGTTCTCATTTTTTGGCTGCTTATTGGATGTTGGAACTTCTTACATTTTTTTAGGGTAGAAACATCTTATATTGTTTGCTTAGCTGATGCGCTTGTTACTGGTTTCAGACATATTACTTGTTGGATTCAGACAGAAGAATGTGAACCGCACATTAGATATTGTTGCCAGATCTTGAACACTGAGAATTATTTGTCTGGTACTCCAAATACAGTGTAGTGAGAATGTATAGCCAATTTACATGTGATAATACTACAGCTTGTTTTGGTACATGTAGGGTGAGGACTCCCATGCATTGACATGTGCAGTTCGCAGATTTCACGAACTAGTTTTGTCTTGGTTTGTAACTATTAACATCGTAGAGAAAACTGACAGGACCCGCCATCCAATATTACGTCATTTTCCATGTCTATGTCTGTAGTGCTGCAATTATTAATTGATCATTCTCCTCTTTGGTACATTAGTCAGTAATTTGTTATTTTTGTGTGGAATTTTACCGTATGTTAATAGCCAGGTAGATCTGTATCCTTCCTGTGAACAAGCAGTGTTCCCTCATTCTGGAAGTACAATGATTGGTTAGCTTCTCACTTTTGCCGGGCTGGCATTTCCATTGTCAGAACAGATCGATTTTTCCTTGAACTAAGTTGCAGTCATTTGATGGAGTACTCGAACGTCACTTTACATTGTCGTTCTGTGTTACAAACGCGCCTTCGGATTTGTGATTTTGCTCATCGTTGTTGTGATCTACTACGCTGTGAACTTGATACTCGAAACATGAGAAAGCAGATGAGTGGTGTGCAGCTCGATGGGATCGAATCCCGGAATCCCTCCCGAGTAACAGGCATTACTTACTTTTCCTGCTGTCGTTTGCTTCGGGACCACATGCTCTCGTGAGCAGCTATAAACATGGTGATTCCTCCATTTTGAATAACATAACCATTGGGATATCGATCCGAACTATGTAAACGAACTTGCGGAATATCGAGTCATTGGACGACTAGGGATACGTACTTGTGCACCATTTCAGGAGGGGAGAGGATATAGATCCACTGAACCAAGAAAATTTTGCATTATTCTTTTTACTCGAAACAAGCCTCACAAGGCCAAGTGATCTTTGGTCCAGCGCCATAAGGGTGGGGAGGGATTTGGGAAGTCCAGGGTTCGATTCCTGGCATTGTAATAAAATAGATATTAGTATAGGAACTAGAATAGGAACTAAAAAAAAACAATTCTCACAAGATTTCGGGATATCAAAACGCAGTTCTATTTCATTCCTCTTCGTTTGGGCCTTGCGGATGCCATGTGGCCCACAATTGTAACCGATCCAGACAGAAGCCTGATTCAAATCCGAACCGTTATATTGGGCCAAATCTATCTCTATCTTCTTTTCACCTTATAACATGAATATCAAGTATTTTGAATTGAAAATTGTCAAACTCTGTTTTCTAAATAAACTAGGGACATAGGCCCCTCTAAATCTTGTTAATCAATGATTATCATGATAGAATAATCTATTTTAGATCATCAATACAGATGAGGAAAGTAACGTAGGCAGACATCTATCACGACATAGTAAAAAAATAATTATCAAGACATGCTCACTTAAGATATTAGCAATGTTGTCTATTCTTAATTACCAATAATATTTATTATCATGGTACTTTTGTCTGGTTTATTGGCTCCGTGAAAGCAACGGCGGGAATTAATACAAATCAACGGCCACGTGTTGTCTTCTCTGTGGCCAGATAGACATTTTCAATTACGGAGCAAACATGCGACACGTGTTCCGTCAGTTCAACTATAAACAGGAAGTTGAACTTTGTCGTTTATCTCACGAAGGGAAACGTGATCCACCGAACCAAATGTTCGCAACACAGCTCAGCACAGTGAGTAATCAAGAAAAAGAAACCAGATTTTGGGGGAGGCGATCCAACCCCAAGAATTTGAATTTTTAATTTTATATATATCGTTGCCATTGCCACGTGGCAAATTGAGTAGAGGCGACCATTATATTTATTCTGAAGTTGCCCATTTTAGGAATTGTTGTAACTTGTAAGTTGTCACCAATTTTGGAAATTTCGTTACTTTGTACGTAAATGAGAAAAATTCTCCCAAATTACTGACTGCAGTCCATTACTTCCAAAACTTCGAAATCTGCCGTATCGTTGATGCCCCAAGAATATTCCAATGTATGGGATATGTCGATGTATTTATTGGTTTGATATTTTAGGTTTGATATATGTTAAGTGTTGAGATTAGTTAGCTCTGAGAGATATGTTCAACTCAATCGACGCATAATGGGCACCAAGACAACAAGTATTGTCTCGTTTTTCATGGTTCAGCTTTTACCCATTGCCAAAATGAAAATTTTTGATTAACAGGAGAAAAAGTCAATGCCGTTTAAATTGTTGGATTTTAAATTAACTTGCCTAAAATTTCCAAGTTAATTTCTTATAATCAAATGTTATTTTAATATTATAATTTTAATATGATATTATAATATGTCATTCTTACTCATTATTATCTTCACACAACTATATTTATCACATTATAGTGAAATCAAAGTTTATTGCGTCCGTATTTATAACAATAAGATTTTATTTACAGATGTGAAAAATTAATATAGTGTGTTTAGAATTTTTAAATGATTATTGTTGAGTTTCGCGCGTAATTAACAAGTAATTATGTGTTAAACCTTTTTAATTAACAAACTAATTTGTTAATTAAATAGCACTTACTTGTTGAAGCGAGTGCTTCTACAAGTTCGGATTGACTTACTTGAAGTGCTGGTCAAGTCACGATCACGGTAGGTCGGACCCAAGATTTGATTTTCATGAACTTTTCTTATTTGAAAATATGACAAAATTTTTGGAACTAATACGTAATTTTTCTCTCTGAGTGGATTTCTTGAGGTGGAAAATTTACAAATCAGTGTCAGCCAAATTTCTCCTTTTATAGAGAAATTCAACCAATTACGAAGCGTCACGTGGCATGCCACGTGTCTGCCAGGTGACAAGACAGACACGTATGTCGCCCATGTGACATGTCGGGCACCCATGTCCGCCACATGTCGGCCATGTGGCATGTCAGAATGCACGTCCACCACGTGGTAGAGCTACTTATAGCCCTGCCATGTGGCACCCTAACGTATTGCCACGTGGCATTGCCAGTTCTAACAACAACTGCGTTAGCGCCATGTTAGCAATGACGCATGCGCTTACGTCGTATTTGACATCAGCACCACGTCACGCTGGCATGGCTGCTGATGCAATCTCAGGCTGGTCTGTTGATCGATCCAATCCTTATACGGATTGGGCTTAATAGGCCCGAACCCAAACTCGCACGATTACGAGGTTAGCAAAATAAAATACCGGTTGTATAAATTATTTGGTTTGATTGCTCGCATATTTGTTAACGTTATAATTAAACTTATTATTTCCCCGTTATTGAGCTGTACTCTCATATGTTTGGACCGTTACCTGATGCACCTCTAAGTTGTGATTAGAATTGTATTTGCAATTTAATTTTTTTTGTAAAAGCTCCATCGCAAAATTAGCGATACCCATGGTACAGGTACAACTACAGAACTGCTTTTAAGTGGAGACGGCTTTTTCATATTCTAGGACATGATTTGCATTAGAAATTGCTGTGAAAACGCGCAATATAAAGCAAAAAAATTCCACAATTATTTAAAGAAACGTCATGATGGAATATAACATATAAAAATGTGCTCCGTGTATTCCAATAATTGGTTTTGCTATTTTCCCGAACATCGTCACTCCATTATTTATTCCACGAAGACCCTCCCTCCACGCATACATAATAACACCGTGTATACTGTATACTCTCGAAATTTTATGATACCGGACAATAATATGTTATCGATAATTTAATATAATTATGAAGAGAAAAAGTGAGAGCGGACAGGAGCAAGCCAGAGAGACCTGTTTCATATGAGCTATTAGATTTATCAAAATGAAATCATAATATTAAACTATGTTATCATTCGAATAGATCAATTATATATTTTTTTCTGCATATACTTATTTCGTGATAAAATGAAATATAAGTTTTCACCAAAATCATAAAAAGTATAAAAAAATTAATTTCGTAGGTCCACTCTAAATGTAAAGATGTGATTTTCTGAAAAAGTAATCTTAATTTTTGGTTTATTATATATGTAGACGTAGACTCTTCATTAATATTATTTTTAAATCCACGATACTACCGAATCACCGATTATGCCACAATCATGTAAAGTGAGCATGAAAATGTATCGTTACTCAACTAACGAAACACTGAATATGATTTTCAAGAGACAAAATTCTTTTTTTATTTAAATCTAAAACTACAACATATTTTCTGGACCTTTTCCTTTTATAAAGTACAATCTGCCAAATATCGGAGGTCGGAACAGGTAGGGGTGTGCATTTAGTATATACCGATCCCGAATACCGAATACCGAATATACCGAATACCGAAATTCCAAAAAAATCCATACCGATCCCGAACCGAAATAATTTCGGTATTATATCGAATACCAAACTAAAATTTCGGTATAATACCGAAAATACCAAAAAATACCAAATTTTAAAAAAATATTAGAATCCAATTGAATTTCTGACAAAAATTCAAGATGCTCTTAAAGATCCTAGGAGGGGAGGGTGTCTTAGAATGCTCCGTTTCCTTATCCTCCATGCCTGGGCTTTCACGAGGAGAGGCCTACTGACATTGCCGGTATTCCCAAACGAGGAGGGGAGGGCGGTGTCGCCGTCTGACTGTCTGAGTTTCGTTCCTTTTTACTTCTCACGACTCACAGAGAGGTAAGGTAAGGGAGAAAATTTTTTTAATTGGTAAACCTACACTTTAAATCGGTATTTTTGGTATTATCGAAATAATTTCGGTATATCCCGAAATTATACCGAATACCAAAATTCACTGAACTATACCGAATTAAATCCCGAAAACCGAAATACCGATCCCGAAATACCGAGTGCCGCAAAAAAACCAGTACTACCGATTACCAAATACCATTTACTCATCCCTAGGAACAGATACGTCTCTCGTTGACTTCATTTAACTAGATAAACGAACTCATGTTGACTATTCATAAAGAAAAAAAATTGTTATATGAATAGTTGAGCTATTGGATTTAATTATTAATTAACAAAATCGTGTTAAATAATTATTTAAATTTTCTTTTTCATTTCTAAAATCCATATTTATCTTAAATTTGAATTAGTCAAAAAACTAAATACAAAATAATTCTAAACCAAATATACGTATATAAAACAACTATTAGAAAAAGAAGAAAGGAATCCATGATTTTTTATCCCTTCGCCTTCCTCCCGGAACCACTTACTTCTCTTTCCCTCCTTCCTTTTATCCCTTCTTAAACCCCACAAAAAAATAAAACAAAAATAATGGCGACGCTTCTCTCCCTCCTCCCTTCACCGGCTTTGACCCGGAAACTACCCATCGGTACTAAGCTCCCGGCGAAGCTTCCAAGGTCGTTACTTTACCCTTCTAGGCGCAGAAACGGGGACGTTTTCACGTTGGCATGCTCGACAACGCCGTTTATAGGGAGGGTTGGGTTACAAAGAAGGCAAGGCAACTCTTCGCTCTTGTACTTCGGTGTGGACCCCAACAAAAACGCTGACGTGGAAGCTTCTAAGTCTGACACGTCCCAGCTCTTGTCTGCTTTGCTCCCCTTTGTTGTTGCCGCCACCGCCGTTGCCGCCCTATCCCAGCCCTCCACTTTTACCTGGTCGGTTTTTTTTTAAAGGACCAGTCTTTTGGGTTTTGTTCTTTTTCTCTGGTTTGCTTGCTTAAAGGGTAAAGACAGGAACTTGGGTTGTGGGGATGTTTCTGTTCCTGTCGCGGAAAGTTCTGTCATTATTTATTTATGGGTTAATTGTTTATTTATTGTTTGGTGGGTATTATAAAAATGTGGTAATTGATATTGTTTATTGCTCTGTTTTTATGTTCTTAGAAGTAGATCATTCAGCTTGCTCTCCTTTACTTGTGATCTTAGACTGAAAATTTGTGTTGATTTGGAATGTGAACACTTTAGCTTTCTTTCGTTGAAGGTGCTTCCAAATTGAGTTCAAATGGATATATGTTTTGATTTGATGCTTAAACTAAGATATTTTGAGCAAATCAGCAAAGGCCAATGTCTTAAGTGTTCGTTTGATCTGTTGCATGTATGATTGATTGTGTGATGTCCTTGCCGAATTGTACGTGATCAAAGTGGTTATGGTTTCGGATTCTCTTGCAGGGTATCCAAGGAGTTATATGCCCCAGCGCTTGGTGGGATCATGCTCTCAATTGGAATTCAACTTTCTGTTGACGATTTTGCTCTAGCATTCCAAAGGTTCCTTGTCTGTCGTACTATTTTTCAAGTCTAAGTTGTGGATTTTTGAACATGGTTCCGAGTGTGTTATCTTTCAATCTGTTGCAGACCTTTACCCCTGTCTGTTGGGTTTGTCGCGCAGTATGTGCTCAAGCCAGCCCTCGGCGTTCTAATAGCAAGGGCACTCGGGATGTCACAGATGTTCTTCGCTGGTTTTGTCCTCACATCTTGTGTTGCAGGGGCTCAGCTTTCAAGCTACGCCAGTTTCCTTAGCAAAGGAGATGTTGCCTTGAGCATTCTTCTCACCAGCAGCACGACCATAGCATCGGTCCTTGTCACACCGATATTGACTGGCCTACTTATTGGTTCTGTTGTTCCGGTGGATGGCATTGCCATGTCTAAGTCAATACTTCAGGTAAAGTCAGCAATTTGTAGAATTCACTACAAGTGTGTAGCACGATAGCATTGACTGATATTTGTTCCATTTTTTGTTAGGTTGTTCTTGTTCCGGTAACACTTGGGCTTATGCTCAACACCTATGCGAAGCCGGTCGTAAAGTTCCTGAAACCAGTGATGCCAATTGTAGCTATGGTTTGTACATCATTGTGCATAGGCAGCCCTTTGGCGCTAAATCGAAGCCAAATTTTGTCCAGGGAGGGTCTTCGGTTGGTCCTCCCAGTGTTGACATTTCATGCATCAGCATTCACTTTAGGATACTGGATTACCAAAGCACCAGGTTTAAGGTAATCTGATGCCTACATTCTTACAGGTTTAATGAAGATTAGATTCATTATATTTTGTTGATTTGTTGAAAGTTGCTTGCCTTGAAAAAATCTTTGGTCAATGAATAAGCCAAATGAAAAGGAAGCACAATTTGATCTTCCATTAACATAAACTGAGCTTGTGGTTCTTATCTCAGGCTAGAGGAGGAAGTTAGCAGGACAATTTCGTTATGCACAGGAATGCAGAGCTCCACCCTGGCAGGGCTTCTTGCGACGCAGTTCCTCAGCGGTAGCCAGGCAGTGCCACCAGCATGCTCAGTCGTTGCCATGGCGATCATGGGTCTTTGCCTTGCTTCATTTTGGGGGAACGGCTACAGAATACGAGACTTGCCATCAAATCTTTTTCCGGGTTTTGGTTCTACTATCACGGCCTAGCAGGATCACTTTCAGATAGGAATTTTCGGGGACTTGCTACCCTTTCTCACCCTATGAAGACCTGTAACAGAAATGTAGCTTCGAGAGGCGAGCCTGTGATAGTGTCGGTGGTCGAAACGTTGGGACCGGACAAGGGTAGTGCATACAGGATACAGAAAGAGAAGTGAACATTGCAGGCAGGGTGTTGTATAGTTAGAAAAGCTGTTTCCACTGTCTGCCTGAGAATTGCAGTTGTATATTCTGAGGTCCATAAATCACTAATATAGAAGAAGAATATCTTTGTCTTTTGGTTCCAGTGTGCAGCAAGAGTATGCCAAATCATTCCATTCGTATGTATTCTAAAATTATAAGACAAATTAGTAAACGAAATCGAATAATCTTATGAATATCAAAGGCCCGAGTATAAAAGCAGGCCAGAAACGAAGGCCAGGTGACCGGCTAATAAACCCATCGACCTGGTATTCCGCCCTTCACTTCTAACCCAAATTAAGTCCCGAAGTTAACTGGACTGGGTCAAATCAACCCAGACCAGACAATTTAGGTTATTTTTTTATCAGTATGTAAGACCATCTGCATCTTTGCCCCTGCTACAGTGTTCGTGCCCCCAGTCACGTCATCGTGCCTCTACTCTCAGTTTTTCAGCTCACATTCCTGTCCCTGCTACTCGTGCCCCCAGCTACATCAGCTTTTTTCAGCTCAATTTTCTTTTATAAAATGCAGCTAATTGTACCATACTCGAATATTTTTTCGCCTAACTTCGAATGCGCTAAATTAAACATCGTAGCACACAATTTTTCGAAATGAAAATTTTATAAAATTCAAAATATGTTACATTAGAACTTGAAAATAAATACATTTAAAAGTTAATAAATTGTTTAATCCTTAAAAAGCTTGGATACTAAATAATTTTTAATCGCTTCCTCGTCTGCGGATAACTCTTTTTCTCGATTTAGCAACGTCTGGAGAAGGGCTAGATTTGCTTGGTGGATTTTAGCCTTAGCGATTATCGTCTTGGCTTCTTTGTACTCCTTCATTCGTTCGTTTCTTTTGTCCTCGTTCCGACTCAAGACGTCCATGAGATCTTTGGCGGATTTATTCATTTGTGATCGCTCAATATGTAGTGCACCAATCTCTTCAGAAAAGCCGTCATTGCTTGATGCAGCTTTCTCCTTTTCTTTTGCGCTTCGCATTTTCTTCGCTGCTTCTCGGCTAGGAGGACGATCCATTGTTGAAGCTCTGCTAACTGGAGTAGGTGGGTCGTCCTCATTTGTGTCGTTTTCCGTCTCGGTGGTTCTTGTTCTTTTTGTGCTTACACCGCTCTCCGCATCATTTGGTGGCTTTGTAAAGATGAAATTTGGGTAGCTTTGACCTGCTTGCACGCCAGGATTCCATTTAGGGTGTTTGCGCATCACTTCCTGAAAAACCTCCAAATCACAAAATTTTTTCTTATGGGTGTTCTGATATAGGAGTAGCGCTTCTGCCACTATATCGGACTCGACTTGTCCACTTTGTTGTCGGCGTGATGCATGTGTGTATGCCTCGATCCATCCTCCACATGCTTGAGATAAGCGTTTGTAGTGTCTTTTCATCTGCTCTATATTTCTTGGGTTAAGGGCATCGGGATTTTCTATACGACATTGGTCGTACACTTCCTTGATGCGAACTTAAAGACCATGCCCCTTCTGGTTGGCGCCGACAATGGAATCTTCACTAATCTGTAAATAAGTAGACATTAGTACAATGTCTTCTTTCACACTCCACGTCTTGGAAATTGTTTTATCTTTTTTCTTGGTGGAGTTTGACTATGACGGAGTTTCAGAATAATTTGATTGGAAATTGGGCGGAGTTTGAGGATAGTTTGGTCGAAAATTTGGTGGAGTTTGGAAAAAGCCAGTAAAATACCTAGGTGGGTATAGTGGCATCCGGTGATAATTTCTCGGGAAATTTGGGTAAATTGGCGTGGGTTGAGGGTTGTTCGGTGGACGTGGCCTATTGGTTGGTCGTTTAGGGCGATTGCTTGGTTGGGGTTAAGGATCGGTTGGGCGGGTGTTTAGTGGATCTTGGTTTGACTCAGGAATTTGGCTTAGGTTTTGGCTAAACTAGGAGTAAATATTGGGGTTAGAAGCTAAAAAATCATTACTTGGACTAAAATTCCTCATATCGATCCAATCAAAATTCTCACTTTCTTCATTGGGATCCATATCTTATTAGAATGGCAATTAGATATTCCCAATCTAATTAAGAAAGTGGAGAGGAGAGGATTTGGTGAGAAAATTTATGAAGAAGGTGTATCATTTTATAGATTTTTCAACTGATTTTGGACCACACATTTTTTAAACAAATTTGGACACATTTTTTTATCCGAAAAGTCTCATTTTTGGATTAAAACATTGTATAAAACTACCAAAAAATTGAATTTTTTTAAAAAAATAGAAACATTGGAAAAATTATAAAAATAATTTAGATATTTTTTTTTATATTTTTTTCGATTTTTTATTATTTTTAAAAAAATTAAAAAAAATTAAATACCCGAGTGGGTGACGTGGCACACTCTCGGGTGCTCGCCCTCGGAGGCGAGCTGCGCCTCGCTGACACGTGGAGGCGCCGCGCGTGTCAGCGAGGTGCGCGATTCGTCCAATGACGATCTGCCACATGGCGCCCCGGGGCTGCACGCCTCTAGGGGTGCGGATGATCTAACCAGCCTAAAAACAGATACTCCTAAATTCTTTCAACACACTTGTGACTGAGTAACTTAATTGTTAACACAATCAACAAACATTTGAATTAAATAAGAAGAAAATTGTTCTAATGTAATTCAAAGACCTCAATTTTTGAATTCTTACTACTATAATAAATATTTATCGGAAAATTTTTGTCACAATTCAAAAAACGTTACGGAATTTAAAATTGGATTAACATGTCCAATAGGTATCTGAATATCAAGTGATGTTAAAAAAAGGATTGTTAATGCACATATGTGTTATTTCTAAATGTAGAGTTTTTTTTTTGGTGGAATTAAATGTAGAGTTTAAGAGGTGCAAATTGAGAAATATTATTTAATATATTGTGACAATTGAATTAGCTCTTGGTCAAAGGCGGGAAAAAAGCTACACGGCCTTTTCCAAGTTCCGAGTCATAAATGGGCCAAACAAAGCACAGAAACGTGTCATTTTCTGGACGAACCAAGGCCCAGAATATTCTGTCGCGTATCATAATTACCCAATTGAGCCGCGATCACCGGCTAGAGATGCGCGGATTCGACCAATGTTCCTCCAAATTGGAAGACCGACACATTTAATTCGAAGAGGCGTATTTTGCCCTTCAAGTCCCTCACTAGCTGTAAGATTACTTCTTTTATCATATTATAATTGAATCAAATTTGACTTTAAGTTATATTTGTCGATTTAATAGTTTTCTGGTACATAGTTTAGACCAATATAATTAATTGTATTTACGAAGTATTCTTTTTTGCTTTCTCCTTTTAACGTTTCTCCCCTTGCATTAATCTCTTTTCTTATTACTTTGCATCTGTTCTCCTACAGTGAGATGTCATCTTCTTGTAGGAGCTCGACGTCCACGGGCCAATTGAGCTCAAGAAAGAGAGGAGATTAGTGGACCTGAGGACCTCAAAGGTAAGATCAGACTACGATAGTCCTTTTCATACTTTTCCTTTTGGATTGGACTGTTGCTTTGTCCTTTATCGTTCAACACTAAAATCGAACATAATGAAGAAGCCGGTGAGGTTTCGAAGAGTTCTTAATTACCTTGAATTTATCTATCACGTTATCTTTTTTGTTTCCTCTCGGAAGAATTGTGTATGATGCAATCTTTTTTGGGTCTATCTCTTTTATAGTATCTAGAGTCGAAAATTACCGACAATAGTGATGAAGCTTAGGTTCCCGTTTAATTAGGAATATGGAAGTTAAGATGTCAATTTAAATGAGCAGTTGACTCGGAGGGGACCAAGTACGTATAAAGCCTAACTTGCATGACAATGTTGTTTGTAATTGGTGCACGGAGACATCATTCACTATTGCATAACAGTTCATTCATTTGAGGGGACCTTCGGGATAGATCACATGAGTTTGTTTGTAAGTCGCAAACATTTATTCAGATAGTTGTTTAATGTTGCTGCAAGTACTTGCACATCCCTGTTGGAAATGGTCTTCTCGTATATACAAACTCGATACAATATATTTTACGAATGAAAAATATATTTTTGAAAAGATGATAGGCTTAGTATGACTTGACATTGAATGATATTTATTTATTTTTATCCTGTATGGGTAGTCTTATTCACAACTATCTATGTTTTCACCCTAAATTATTTATGATAATGCTCACCTAGCTCGGTCGATGCAAGTTTTTAGACGTGAATATATTATATAATATGAAAAGAAAGAAGGTGAATCTTCTTATCGTTTTCCCTGTGATTGATGCAAACTACGATAATATGGCCTTGCACCCTTAGCGGGAGAAGTAGCTGCCTATATAGAGACCCCTGAGATTGATGCGAATGATGAACAAACTTTATTATCTTTTTTAGAATATGATAAAAATTCTGTAAAGTGATTTTCTCTAAAATAATAATTTCTATAAATTGATTAAAAAAATTGGTCTCAAACTAGGATCAACATAAAAATGTTATTGCTTCTTAAAACATTCTATCGATATCTTTTTTTTAGTACAAAAGTATCATGATCTCGACACTGGGGTAATAACTACTTAAAACATTCCCTTAAGGCCAGAGCTAACGTGTACAGCTCTTAGGGCTCGTTATGTGACATTATTGCTTGGAGGGCTAAATTATGATGAGAGTTAGTTGCTTAAAGAGTTTCAATGTTTTAAAAAATATTTTGAGTTCATGTCTTAATAATAAAAATATTTTATTGGGAGTACACTTATATATATGATCTTACGATTCTTGGACTTTTGAAAACTAGGATCTAAGAAAACGCATGGCAATGTGTAATTTGATTTTATAAGCAACATGAGATTTGATTTTTTTTCAATTAACACACGGTAACATATGAACTGGTCATATATAAAAAAATATATAAACTAAACAAATTAAAGGGATACATATAATGTTATTGTTTAAAGGATATTTTTTGGGTGGAGCATTGTACAAAGAGTTTAACGGATATAAGTGGTTTAAACTACACCCTAAATCATTTGATTATGCTCTTCATCTCACAGCTTGAACGTCTCTAGATATTTTAAGTTCTAAGCCTCCAAAACACACTTTCTTTTTCACAAAATGTATGGTATTCTTTAATATAAAATCACGTCATATAGGTACCGAATTCAGCATTGTTTTCCGATGACACCATAAAGTCTTAAGTAGTTTCCCTTAAACTGTTTTATGTTGTCATTATAAACTATGGGTTTATCTTGAAATTACTCCATAATAAACCACACTTACAGAAAACAATTTGACTATTAAGAAGAACATGACAAAGAATATAGAAGGTAGAAGAAGAATCATAAAATCTCGGTCTCCTTTATAAAGGAAAAATGGATATAGATATGATGGAATATCGAAACAAAACATAGGTTAGAGATAATTATAAGATCATTGCGAAATGATCTAAATAATCATAAAAGTTACATGAACCAGGTGAAGATTTGATGTTTCTAGTAGGTGTATTATCTTATTTATACAATTTAATTGGGGCAGACAAATTTTACTTCACATATTTACCCGCCATATTCTCTGAGATCCATTTGCAAATAAAATTGTGCAAAATTTAAGGAACAAAAAGGAAAGCAGAGAATATGGTGGGTGCGTGTATATGTAGAAGAATATTGCGATTTCAATTTGCACTGATTGCTTATTTGATGCATATTATTAAAAATATTTACGGATATGCAAATTATGGATATTTTGACGAAGAGATTTATCCAACTTTTACTGACTCATCTTTTCTATTTCACTCGGGCCAAAAAGAAATATCATTATCCACTTATAATCTTCTGAATTGCAATATGTAAAATACGTAAATGATTTCACAAGTTGTCAAAAACACTAAAACATCAAATTAAAACTAACTCATAAACACCAAGGCAAACCGATCAGACAGACTCAATTTAAGATGTGATAAAAATTACAAGCTATCTGCTAAAATGTTCGATTTTGTATCTTAACGACTGTCCAAGATTACTGTTTTAAATACAGTGATTGAGTCAGTGAACGACACCCATAAAAAAAACTGCTTATCTTCACATATATTCCCATCCGAAAATACGATCTTGTTCGCTTACATAAAGCTCGTAAGGAGTATGAATATCTATAAAGAGACATACCAGATTATAAGTAGGAATCGGTCTAATCCCTTTACCTGGTTACATAATTATTTTACTGTTCAACAGATATAAACTATACATGTGAACTATAGCTTCATGCATATATTATATTTTTTAACTTTATATTATAGATAGTAATTACTTACCATATAGATTGTAATATATTTCAAGTATTACTACTACAGTAGTAATCAGCAATACATCTCATCACCTGAACTTGTGCTTTAAGGCACTGCATATAATGGGCGACCTCACCCAACAACTGACACGTGTCCATCCCCTCGCCGCCGGGAACCAGCTTCCTCAGCTCATCGGCCTGGCCAAGAAGATCGACGGCTCCGCCTCCTCCTCCGGTTACGCCCGCCACTTTCAAGCCGGAATCACCATTGTTCCTCCTCTTGTGCGTAGCTTGTTGGAGGCTGATTCTTCTTCTCGTTCTCCTCCTCGCTTGGCTTCTGATCCTATAGAGTAGGGCCCGGCTCCAAGCTCGCCGGGGACCGACGGCACGGGCCAGAGACAGGTCAGCTGCTGCCTTAACCCTAAGACATCTCTGGACAGTCTCTCTCCTCGGCGACCTTGCAGAAGAAGAACAAGAAGAAGAAGAAGAAGAAGTTGACGATGTTTTTTTGTTTATTCTTGCAAGGGCTACAAGGAACCTCTTGGTAAACCTAGATCTTACAGAACTAGGGTTTACAAACAGGAACCGACGTGGATTCATGGAGTTGGGTGGGTTTAGCTTTCTGGGTCGTGGGGAGAATTAGGGCAACGCACTAGAAGAAGAGATCAAAGACAAGGAAGAGAAATATTTTGTTTCTGACACAAAGGGGACCTGTGTTTTCCAGAAATGATCACTACAAGGTACAAGAACAAAAGGGTGGAATTGATGTCCAAAGTTCTCTGACACCAGTATCTATATCACCAACCAGAAAAAAATATATCAGTTTTTTATATATAAACTATAAAGATAGAATTAGTTGTGTTTAGGGATTGAGGAGAGAGACATAGAGAGAGAGATAAGAGGAAAACAAAGAGTGAGAGAAAGTTAATGCAAGATAATGGAGGGAGGAGGAGGGGATTGGGAATGGGAGGTGTAAAGAGGAAGGTAAGGAGGATGGAGTCAAAAAGTTTTGATAATAATGAAAGGTTACTAATATATTCTAATAATGATAGATGCTTCGATTAATTAGTAAATATAGTTTCATATTAATTAAAAAGTCTTGAATTCTCGAAATTTTCTAATGCACTAATGTTAAATATTTGTTATGAGATATTTTTCATATTTTAAATTTATATCTAATTCCAATTTTAATTAATCGACAAATAATATTTATATATTAAATGAACATGTTCTAATTATTCTCAATTTGAGTAAATGATAGCTTCAGACGGTGGCATGATTTGTTTCAAAACTTTAAATTTGTCCCGTTACAAAATTTAGAATTGAGATCAATAATAATAGGAAATAATCTATGATAATTAATTTATATCGTTTAGTGTTAAGGGATAAATAATAATATATTAATAATATAATAGAGTTATACGTTACGTGTGTCGTTATCGGTTGATGGGCGGATTTGTGCCTTTAGAAGATGGAAAAAGAGAGTATTGGTGGGGCTGTGAAAGGCCAACCACCATATGATCGCACATGGTTCCGTTTTCCCACTTGGAATATTGCGGGCCCCACTCCCCCAAAATTCTGTGTGCTCTCTCTCTCTCTCTCTCTCTCTCTCTCTCTCTCTGATCGATTACGTTACGTGCCACGTTTAATTAATTAATTAATTCTCCTCCGCTGTGGTTCGTTCCTAACCTTGCCCGTTTATCTTATATACGATAAAGATAATATATAATAATGATTCATTTAACGACCAACTGTTGTAGCTAACTGAAAATACAAGTATTGTCATGTCTTATTTAATAAATAATTCTTTTCATAATATTTTAAATAAATTAATACTTGGAGAAACTTCTATTTCTAAATTTATCAATCATTTTGGTACTAAGTGAATAGAGTGATTTAGTTTATAATTCTTGTATTCGTAATTTATCAATGACTAACTATAAAATATTATCAAGTCTCGTATTCCAAAATAGATTGCGTAAAATCTCACTCAAAAATCTGTTACGACAAAGTTTATTGGGGAAAAAGCATAAATAAATTACTCTATATAACTTCAAACGCCAAAAAAGACCAGAACTTAGGCTCCAAAATACAACCAAATAGATAAAGATTCTAAAGCCAATGAGTCTAAATAAAGCAAAGGATCTTGGCAAGCCAGGGATGCATTTTGACCATAGGACCCGTTCTTCTTCTCGGAGCTAAAATGGTGCGACGTAGGAGCTCTTGGTTATAGGTCATCCCTATTTGAAAATCCTACATTTTCTTGAAATCTAAGTGCACTACATGAGTGACCCTTTCTCATTATATCTCCTCGGACAAGATACATCCAGCGGAAAAGAGAATGAATAAATGAGGAGCCTATACACCAGAAATTTTCAATCTTCTACTGAAAACATTCTAAAATAGAAAAATCGGCTTACAACGTGTTTTTTACAAGTTAATTTTTTTTTTACCAATGAGTAAACCCTTAATCTTCTACACATTTATATATCTTTGTACCATTGAGTTAATAACTCGTTTGCAGTCGACTTGCAATGCAGAAGCAGGTGGCTTCTAAATTCATCGGCTACGTCACAATTCGGCATATGCACTCCCAATCTCTTAATCTTCACATCTCCATTAGGTTATATTTTTTTTTGAATAGGTACAATTATATTACTCCAAATAAGAGAGGTATCATAAGTACTAGCGGTATATTACTTAATACTACAAACAAATTTATGAGTAATTTGTCTAAATCTTTCCATAAATATCAACACAGAGATATCCTAAATGGCCCACAAGGACCCGATAAAATCACACCTTAATAGTCTCATCCTTAACGTTTATCCTTTTCATTGAGCAGTGAAATTCCTCACAAAGTACCGTGTCTTCATGTATGATGTGCTCGCTATATCACCATAGAAATATATAATGTCTTGCTTGGTGATGGACTCCAGCCTACCAGCTTTCAACTAGATTCATCCTAATCGAATTTGCCTTTAAGTAAATTTTCCTTGGAGAAAGTTTATTGTATTTAGAAACACTAGGAGCTTTGCTCGTTAGTTTTTCATCCAAGAGGAGGTCTTTTGTTGAATAGATAGACACATCGGCATTCCCTATCTCTTTAAACTTTACGTCCCTTTTTTTTAAATTAATGTGAGCCTTCATCATTAGAAAAGAAAAAGATTAAAGAATGAGGATAAAAAAATAGGAGAAAACGGATGTATAAAAGATAAAGAATAAAGTAAAAATCTGAACGGGTAACTATAATTGCAAACTCGTCACCCTATTTAATAACTCACCTAAACAAAACCAAAGATTTGAACCTTCACATGTCGGTCAGGTTATCAGTAGTGGGTAATCTCAGCCAGAGAACTAATCATAAAAACAGTTCAACTTTTAGAGAGATTTTTTGGGTTCCAATCATTTTTGAATTTTAAGATATTTGTTAAAGAGTTTGTAACATAACATGACAATTGTTTTCTAATTCAAAGAGATCCAAAATTTGAACGAAAAACTATCTTTAGAAAGATCTTAGAGATATCCATGTACAAGAACCTAGAGACGTCACACTATAAAGTTTCCTTCTCGTCGGTCTGTTGGAGTAATTATTTTCATCATAAAAAATCCAATTGATGCGGTCCTTGCCATTCAAGTAGAGCAGCCTCCAAGATTTCTTCCCATAAAAAGAGAGGTGTGTCCTACGTTAGGGACCATGAACAGGATGTATGTACTTTTATATTTTTTATGCATTTAGAGTTTGAACCATAGATATTTGTCAAATTATTTATACATTGTAGACAAAATATCTTTGTACGTATAAAAGTCTATTGTAATATAGTTCCAAAATTATCAACGATTTTAGTTCTAATTCATAGGTAGGAAATAACTAGATACGGAAATTTTGAGATACTATAATTTTTATTTCATACGTGATTATTTAATAAATATACCTTTATGTTATTATGGAAGATCATTGATGACTGACGATGGAAATGCAGACTAATGAAACAGCTAATTGTCTTCAATTACCGTGACATGCGGTCGCTTCTAATAATTAATTTTGATTTAATTGTGAAATTAAAAGCTAATCAACTAACAGACGTCGACGGTGTCTCATCTGTAGATTAAATGCGCGGCGGCCGCAACCTACTGAAGAGGTTGTCGGATGTCGAGTAGGGACGTTATTCGGACAAATTGATGTACGACGGCGGTGGTCGGTTAAACATTATTAATAATGACAAATTAAAATTAAATATTCTGTCTTCCTAATTGTACTAAATTTTTTTTTAGGGCTAGTTGTACTAAAACTATAGAGAGGATGTGATGCAGTACCGTATTGAATGGGATTCTCTGATGGGATACTGTTCATAGGTTAGCAGTCAATTTAATTTTCTCATTACCATAAGACCTAGCTAAACCAAACCAGTCAGACTAAAAAAAGTTCGGTAAAAATGCGGTAAATTTTTACTTTATAGGAGACGAATCTAATATAGTATAAAATTAATTATCATTAAGATTAAGAAGAAATATAGATAGTTGTTTACGCCAGTAATGTAACCATGTATTTTCATTAAATGAAAATAGATCATAAAAGTGAAACACCCAATCATATTCTCTTCAAGTAGATTGATTAAATTTCGAACATACATGACAGCTAGACAGCTACTGTTTATTTAGATGATTATCGTCCAGGTACTGTTGCCTTTCCAAATGGGAAGAGAAAACTATATTGCATAATTAAAACGAGCGATAACATTTAAATAATTTTTTTATTATACAATTTTCCAATAGATTTAATCACAAGAAAATTTTGACTGAACTGCATTTTGGTAAAATAAAATCTTGCACCACCGAAAATGCAAATACAATAATAAAGTTTACTTAAAAAAAAAGTTACCATTGTCTTCGCTTGAAAGTGTGAGTGAGCAAATCAATTACTTTTTGTCATCTTAGTACCGACAAGCTGGCCGCTAACGGCTGATACTCGCACATGATATTTCTTTTTCATGTACTTCAGCTATTTTTGGGATAAATCCCTTATAAATGTGCTAGGGTTTGGTTGTGCCAACCAGTTTATGCACAGAAAAATTAGCCATAAGTCCATATATCCAACACATCTTATGTAACCATAATGAAATTTAATAATTGTAACCATTAATTTTTGATACAAATAGATAGAGGACACATGTGTATCTTTGTAATTGGTTGGGGTAAGCCAGTAACTACATATTCAACTAACATTTTGGTAAAGCTAAATCTACCAAGCCCTAGACCTAAATTGGGATTCTTACCATGTGATGGTATAAATCCGCCCTCCATAATTCTGTCACGGATCGAAACCGAATTCGTTATTATTGAACCGGCTCCAGTTTGAAGAGACCTATTTTATCTTAAAAAATGAAACCAACTTCCAGTGTGGAGTAGAAATTTCCCTACTGGCTGTCTCATTGCAATAATTTTGATGCCGATTCACCTGATACTAGACGCCGGGGATTTATGGCGATTTATTAAGGGTTATACCAATGCAGTCACTTATGAACCAAATTTAATAATACGAATTTTGATTTCACCAAATATATCATATGAGTATTAAGATGTAATTCTGCTTGTGACTAACGTTTGCTCTATTCCCGACGGATCTAAATTAACAATTTAATAAAAAATATATCAATTTGTCTCAGCCATTCTTTAAGTTTTACGAAAGAGAAGATGCAACAAATAGGATAATTGAACTCATTTTAATGCCTTAAAACGGGATTGGACCTAGCTATCCCTATCTATAAGGCTAAAGCTCTCTCTGCACCTTAATTTTGAGTGATCAACAAAATAGATACAAGTCAAACCATAAGTCACACCAATCGCTCTATGAGTATTCCCTTGAGGCTATGGAGTCTTAATGTCTTCTTGCTTTTACGTGTGGGACCTCCATTAATTATAAGTTGGCATGTGTTAGTGAAAGTGACAATTAATTTGCAAGCCAATTTCTAGCTAATGACAGCTTGATGAGGATATTAACATTAGAGCTATACATGTCTTTTGGCTCTGTTATCTCCTACTACCGTGTCCACATTATTGAGAGACTATTTTTAATAGAATTATATTTTCATATGGAGAGTTCCAATTTCTATATTCTAACAGAAATAATATCTTTAATTGAGAAAATTATTCTCTAATTATAGTTTGATAATACTCGACAATTTAAAAATTAAAACGTACACCATAAAATCATAAGAAAAACGAACTTGGCAGTAGTGCTACACCTACATGGTCAATTAGATAAACATCGATATCCACAAAACAATTATACAAACATCGATCCTTTATTCGAGTAACCAAACTAGATGATTATATTACGAAAAAACTAACTCTTAAGTATGAACAAACCCGATCTAGTCCAGCATCACATCAAATATAATTCCTATCTAGAGTCTCATTGTTGTTCCAATATTTTTGTTGAAATGAACACATATCAAAAAACTTATTAAACTGATTAATCTACAATCCCGGGTAGTTGATTTAAGTAATATCTTCCTGTTGACATAGCTCGTAACTCGCTCGGAAAGTATTCTTGCAGCAGGTAACCAAGTTGTAGATTAATTAAACAAATTTGGTGACAATTGGGTCAACCGACAACAGTATTTAAATGGAGTACGTCCCACGTCAATTACGTTTACTTCCATGACGCAAATGAGGGTAGGAAAAAAAAACCCTAGAAAGAACAAAAAGACAGGCATGCAAATTCTTGAAAATTGATATTAAAACTCACAATTTCCCTCTTCTTTTTCCTCCAAGTGCTCAGGCAAAGGAAGAACGTGGTGGGCCTAGGTCTTGCCTATGATTTGAAAAACATAACAAAACTTTGGAATTAAGACTCTTTAACCAACCCTAAAATATGCTTAGTGCTCTAAGATAAGCAAAGAATCCACATGAATGGATGTCGCTCCCTTTCTTAGGACCACTACTTCCATCTGCATCCGACTCATGGGCAGCTGGCAGATCCTTGCAAAAATGTATTTTAATCGGCCGGCTTGAACAATTGTCATTAACCTTCATTTTGGTAAGAGAGGAAAAACTTGGGTTCAAGTGTTAAGTACTTGTTATAAAAAAATTGAAATTACTAAAAACAATTTAGCTCAATTTTAGTTTAGTTAGCTTAGCTCAACAAATGTCTGCTACCAAAATATTTAGAAAAAAATTATACTCTGGTTCCGGTCTAACTGGAGGACGATTTTGTTTGGTCTAAGCTTCCGATTCTATTTTTTTTAATGTTCTTTGTCCCGGCAATTTAGCAGGAGTATTGCGTGTCATTTTTTGATTTCGTAAGCATTCGAATGTTTTTTACCGTTATATAAACTCTATGACTACCAATTTATAAGTGTTCGGTTCATTTGATTCTTAATAGTTTTGTATTTTAGTTTTGTAAAGAATAATATTTGAACCATCAACTTTTATAAATTATTAATATTTATTATCATCTTAGCAAAATTGGTAATATTTATTATCATCTTAGCAAGAATCGTATTTCTAATGTGATTTAATTCTTAGTTTTCTAGTTTCGTGTTGAAACGGAAGGCTCAACCTGCTAGTTGCCTTGGTTATTGAGATGCGAAAAGTTGGGCCCAAAGGCCGGCCCATTATCTCCCATTGCTTCGGAGACTTTTTAATTGTGCCCCTTCCTCGTATCAACACACAACTGCGCAATATAAATCGCAGCAAAACTTTTATCTGAAACCATTACATTACATTACATTACATTACATTACATGTAAGGTTATTCAAAGAATTAATTTGCAATCAAATTTTGAACGGGAAACATTCAAAAGAAAAACGAGTATATATAAGTTCAGCATGTACTAGCTAAATTCTGTCTATAGATTCACATTCTCTTCTGATGATGATGATGACTCGGAGGAAGAATCATCCGAAGTTGAGTTTGAGGTACTCTCACTGTCCGAAGTTCCGGAAGCTGGTTGCTTCAAGTACCAATACATTATACTCGCCGTTAATGTGAGGATCATCTTTTGATTCACCTGCAAACCAACAACAACAACGTTTAGCTTCCGACAAAAAGACTAGTACTGTCCTGTTTTCTACTCGGCATGTTTGAAGGCACGGCTCGTGATACACTCCTAGCCGTATGTGCCGAGCCGAACATGTATGCTTTGACAGTAGATCAGATTGAAATTTATACTGCTAGACTAGAGATTTCTGGCACTAGACAAGCCAAGTCATGAAACTGTTCTAGCTTTATGATCCGACCATCTTGTTGGTTGAGAAAGAGTACCTCAATGATATCTTCTGGAAGCAAGAAAATGGAACATCCTAGCTTCCTTGCAATACTGATGATGTACGTAGCATTCATCTTTTTCTCTTCATCTGCATTATGTAAATGTACGAAAGGAATAAGCAGTGCTTTGCCAAGAGAACATAATCGAACAAGGAGATAGCGATACCAACAGGAGATTTAATATGTACCAGAGACTCCTTTCGTTACAAGACTCCAATTCACAGATCTAGGTTGAACGGCACTGAGAAGCTCGAGGAAGAAAATTCCATCTGACAACCGTTTATCCTGATCAAAAACAGAAACCAGATCAGTTAAGAAATCACTACTTTTTTTGTGATATATGACGCTAAGTTTTGCAGTCTTGAAGCTAAGTGGGATTTAATGCATTACCTTGAAACTTTGCATCTGACTCTTACTCCCTGACTCGATTACTTTGGCGTTCGCCCATTTTAAGATATCAGCATCACCGATTTCCTTACCGTGAGAATGAAATCTTAAATTCTTCAGGAGTTGAAGAATATTGCATCTCATTAACTGCCACAGGTAAGCTACAATGGGATGAAGAGGAAGTGTCAATAGGCACACATCATTTTACATTAATATTCTACCTAAAGAAGAGCAACGACGCCAGGAATTTTATATTTTCTACTACCATCAATCCAATCATAACTTCATAACTATCCTCAAAATGCGAATGGTATAAATCCAAGAAAACATACCGAGTATTAACTTCTTATTCCCTTGGACAATGTCATTCCCCGCAATATTAACCAAAGAAAACTTGAGTTGTTTCCCGATTTTCACAACTTGGTTACAGTTTTCCACTTTCCTGAAGGGGAGCTTAATAGGAGGCTTATTTGCTATCTTCCAGTTAACAATACCAGGAGACACCTTTTCCAGAGTCTCTAGAAGCAACCACCTGGCACGAATCAAGAGAATGTACAGGTTAAACAGATATTTGAGAGAATGCGATGATACATCAGATAATTCTTCTGCTTAAAAATCACTCTTGAGAAATTTGTATAGTGTTGTAAGATGTGCTTCAGTGGAAGAAGAGCAACGTTGTGTTATGAGACCTACCCATTTCTTAGGTCCTCAAAGACATTGTCAATATAAGATGAGTTTCCTAGACTGTTGATCCAAAACCGAAATGCCCTTTCTTCTCTGGAGATTTGTGTGTCATCTGGTAATGTCTCAAGAAAAGAGATTTGCTTTGTTTGGCTCGACAGCCCATTCCTGCAAGTAACAAATACTGGTTATCCGTTGCTTAAAATTTAGGTGATGATAGCAACTCCAAAATGACGTTTCATGCTGCATTATGAATAAGCAAACTGAATCCACGGTTTCGTATCCTTTAGTGACAATGGTAGATGCTTACCTATGTTGGAATATATGTGCAACAAAGGCAAGATTAAGGTTAGGTGAACCTTCAACTATATCCTTTGCTGTCAAATATCTCTTACAACCCATGCGATCAGCATGTTCAAGAACTAGCTTTGCCCGTTCCAGTGCTTTTCTAACTTTTAAGGTTGATGGATTCGTGTACTCTGGTGCAAGCACATTGAGAAGATAGGCATAAGCCTCAGCATCCTGCAAGCACAAGTATAAAATATTCGAGTTAAACTTGAACATAAACCTCATATATGCATTTTGTTGTTGTTGCAGAGTGTAGTATCAGAAACATCTGGCATTCACCCCACAAATAGGATAGTTAAATTCATAAAACCGATAGGATTTGATAAGTACAACTTCAAAGAAATGTTTGACAGATCTATAATCCGAACAACCATGTGCTAGGACTGGCAAAAGCAAAATCTGCTATACTGATTTTCATTGAAGTCTACAACACTTTCCAATGGCTTACTTATAAAGAGATCTGCAACATTGAAATTAGTTGAATTTGCAAACAGGACGATATAATACTGAAACTCGTATGATATATAAACAAATATTATACGTGCTAACCTTCACATCAGAAGAGAAGTTGGAGACAATTTTCGTGTATTCTGTTTTTTTCAATTGGAAGTTCATCCACCTCAGCAATATCTTCTCTGGTGGTAGACTCATCAATTCTTCAACATCCTGTTTAGGGGCAAAAGTCAGAGATTCGGAGTGATTTCAAAGATGAAGAATTAATCAAATATAAACTATAGGAAGTAGTCAATACCTTACTGTCATCAACCAGCTCTACCAGCTGAGGTGTCTTCTTTAAGTTGAGGTCTGCCAAGAGTTGAATCTGTTATTGCATAGAAATTCAGAAGTTTAAATCTTGCCCAAACACGAGCTGTTGTTAGCAAGTACACAGTCCGACATATTGCATAAAGTTCAGCCTAGGTTTGCTTTCACCAGGATACCACGGAACTTACCGATTAAGCAAGAAAATTTCAAACTAACCACGGTCTCCCTAACATCATTTAGAAGCTAAGAGAAACTAGCCTTACCTTAATGAATTGAGAAATCATCCCAAGCACAAGATGGCGCTGAAATACAAATAATGAGAAGCAGCTAGTCATCAGATACATAGTCAAGCAACATAAAAAAATGAAACCACAATGTAGAGCAGGAGACATACTCTTCCTTCGATAAAGTCCTGCGTCCCAATATTCACTACCGTACACCCGATAGCCTTAGCCGAATTGAGGCAAAGGGTATGGTTTTCATTCCTCTCCCAGGGATTGAGCACACTCTTAGTGTTGATAGCCCTCTCATCAATAGTACCAGGAACAGCCACATTGATAAGCTTACTGCATCAGACAAAAACCATTCGATAAGCTACACGTGCCAAATAAAACAAATACTTGAACGAAAACAGAACAAGGTTGAACAACAAGAACTCTACCAAAGAAGAACTCCATCCTTTGCGATCTCGAACAGATCATCGGTAGCAGGGTCAATGGGGAGGTACTTCTTCAAGAAATCGTCTTCTCCGAGATAGTTGTTGATGTGCGCGATGTAGGACGCCTTCTCGGATTCGCTAATGGTGTGGAGCAACGTAGTCGTAGCGGCTTTTAGAAAAGCAGAGGACGAGTTCTTCGCTTCTTTCCCCGTCCGCGCACTCGCATGCTTGTGAAGTTCCAAGTACACCTGCAACCACTCCCAAGAATTCAACCTCCAAACCTTCTTAATAGTAGATCTATTCCACAAGCTTAATAATTAAGTCTAATTAAAAAGGCTGGACCTTAAGGAAGAACTCGAAATCGACATCGTCTTCGAGGAGGTCGGGGAAGGAACTCCCGATGAGAGAAGATCGCTCCTCCTCCGTTAGATTATCCCCGATTACTTCGAGCCTCGACATCCGAGACGCTAGCTCGTTTAGCCTCAGCTTTTCCTTCTCCTTCCTCATGCTCAGAAACTGCATTTTAAAGCCAGAATCAAGAAGACGGTTACCTAATAAAAAAAAAACCGCAATGAAATCGAACTAGAAGGAACTAAACTAAACTAAGCTTACGTGAGCCTTTAAGCTGCGAAGCTCCACTTGCGTGAACTGGTTCTGGAGCCAGGGATCCGAGACCAGAACCCCTACGAAACCTGACATTGATTCTGATAAAGAAAAACGAGTTTTGATTATTAATTAATTAGCTCCACCTCTCCCTTAAGCTCTTCTTCTCTATCTAGCTTTCTCTCTCTAGATTTGGAAATAATAAGGATTGGTTAATTACTGTGAGTGAGCGAGGGAGATGTAGAGAGAGAGAGAGAGAGAGAGGGAGGGGGATAGGGGGGAACGAGTTGGGAATTGTCAGGCGATGTTTGAAACATTTCAAAATATGACCATTTTGCCCCCCTCCCTCGCATTTTCATCACGGTGCCCATCCTCTCTTTTGGTTTTTCTTTTCATTTTGGTACTTCTTTCATGTAAAATTATTAAATTAGTACTCCAAAAAACTAAGGGCGAATTACCCTATAGTCCTTTGACTTAACATAATTCTCCTATCGGATCCCTCTTTTCTCATAAAAGAGTAATCTATCCTTGTTTTATGAGAAATTGTTTGTATGGAGTCCCCACCGACCAAATCAATCTATTTTTTTTATTTTTTTATATATGAAATGATTTTTTTACCTTTCACAAAAAGACAAAAAAGTCATTATTTTTGTCTTTTTGTGAAAGGGTAAAATAGTTATTTCACATGTCAAAAAAATGAAAAAACAGGCTTTCAAGTCAACTAGAGACCCAAGACCAATTATTTTTCAAAATACAGGGACGACTAAATCGTTTATGAGAAAGAAGGAATCCGATCGGAGAATTCAATTAAGACGAGAGACTAAGAGATAATTTGCCCAAAAACTAAATTACAAAAATAGTGATCACTCAGAAACCATTACCAAAAGACGGATAAATTTTCTGTCACTACCAAAAGACAAAAAAAAATTCCGTGACTAAGAGACGGAAATTTTTTTTTGTTATTGACCAACTGAAAGGTTTTTTTTCGTCACTTGGTTTTTTTACGAAAATAAGAATTTGGTGGGTGTAAATTGAATTTTAATGAAATAACGCTTGCGAGTTGCGCGTCCCGCCAAGAGGGTAATATGGTCATTAGCGTCTAATGGGCGAGACCCACCGGTGAAAGCGAGCTTGCTTTTTAAAAAAGCCGTGAGATGATAACTCAACGGTCATCTTTGACGTTCTTAACCCAAAGGGCCCATTTACTTCAATTAATCCACGGTGGAAACTTTTAACTTAACTTGGACTAGCAATTAATAAGAACCTTCTAAAATCAGTTTTTTTTTTTTGGTTGCCACCTTCTAAAATCAGTTAGTTGCACCTCTAGTGTGGTAAGAAAATGTATTGTACGTTTTAAAACCTAGAACTGAATCCCAATTTTATTTATATAGTAAAAACGATAAATCAATTGATGACGAGTTATAGTATTCAGGTGCATGCTTATTAGTTGTACATTCTTATTTAATCAACGAAAATGGCCATGTGATGGAAGGGACCACGGAGAAAAAGATCGATATCAACTCTCCAAAAGAGGTGCTTCTGCTAATAGAGCCTTTAATAATTAAGTTACAAGGGAAATAATAATAGCCCAGACAAGAACAAAAGGTTGGACAATCATGTCTTAGTCTTAGTCTTAAGAAGAGGAGGACGTTTCCTATGATCATAATCGCATCTTTACTGAGATAATTACCGTACGTGGAGTTGGTTGGACATGTTGGAGCACTGAGTAGATACCAATTTATTATTTAAAAAAGTACAGACCAACAGGCAAGGGATCAAGTGGAAGATTAATCTCAAAATATATTCCTATTTAAATTAGTACTGTGATCACGAGGTATAAGTATAACAAATATACTTATAGAAAATAAATGAAATCTACTTGTTAAAAAAGAGATTGTCGGACGTGGAAAGAAAAAGGAAACTCAATGGGAAAAGACCAGTCACGTGGCTGGTCGCATTCTCCTATATGGTTTACTAAAAAAAGCCAAAATTAATTCTAAATATCTGTTAAATTTTTTTATTTTCAATATCTAAATACGAGATGGTATCAACAACAACTAAAAATATATATTTTTCGAATATAACAACAACAAAATTCAAAATACTAGATGTTAATATTACGCCGGGTGAGACCAATATGTAAGGGATACAGTCATACAGGTACAAAGGCACCGGACAATTAGATGGTGCCATATCCATTTTGGTGGAGGTTGATTTTTGTTTATACAATTTCTCAATTAATTTAAATACGAGTTATGGATAGACATTTGAAATGTAACAATTTTTTTTAACAAATATTTAACGTTGTTATATTTTTATTACTTAGAGACTTAATTAAACTAAACAAATAGTCTTGTTAGTTATCTAAGTATTTGTTATTTTTGGGAGATTGATTTGATGAGTTAAATGAGTGTTCCTTTTCAGAAAAAGGCACCGAAGCAAGTATGAAGGGGAAAGTATAAAGATGAGGCTTAAAAGGTCTAAAGGAGGAGGTGATAGTCACAATCCTTGCTGTGTATGCTTCTACTTGGCACAGACAACATACAAATCATTACTAAGGTCTACCATTTGATCACAATAAGTCTCTGGTCACACAAAAATAGCATATTGTAGGTCCATCCCCTCACATGGACTCCATTGGTATCAAATTGGATATACTTTTCTTCTTCATTATTCATTTAGTTAACCCTTCAAAAGTTTTGATTTGGTGTACATATGCAGTTGATTCGGTTATCATTGATGATCTGATAAAGGATTAGAAGAATGGAGGAAATGATTATTGTCGTACTCATTTGGTCAAATATCAACAAATATAGAAATTTTCACATGATTTGGTGTGAGCCCAGTTAATCTTATGGTCGAATGTAGATCATTTAAAGTGTAACACTCTCATATAAGTTAAAGTGTAAAACTCAGATTAGTACAGCACAAACTGGAAGATGTTTATTTCGCCATGATCTATCTACACTAGGTATACAAAGGATGAATTAAATGACGTACTCCCTCTGTATAATTACATTGGAAAACGATGCGAGAGGGAAGAGGAAGCAGCTCGCCTTCCCGTTATTCGACCAGGCCTCAGTATCCTGTGCCCCTTCGTCTCTCCATATCGTTAATATAATAATTCTTACTCCTTAGTGAACTAATAGTCATGAATTTCAATTTGTACCCTGCGAAAAAAATGAATTTCAAATTATATTTCTATATCTAACTTGATTTCTTTTATATATATATATTTTTTAAAATCACTAGTATCTGGTCAATTAAGCCTACTAATTGAAGTTTGAGTAGAATAAGATTTTTAAAAAGTAACAAAACTCTCTTAACAAAATTTTAATATTGTTGCGTGTTTAAATCTTGAACCCGAGATCGCATTAAGTTAGAATGATTTTCTCATCAATTGTTGTAAGAGTTTGTTGGTTCTAACTTGATTGTTCTTACAAGTAGTAGATACTTACCACAAGAATTACATAATAAAAAAGTATAATGAACTATTTTTCATGTTTTTAACCAACGTCAAAAACGCCTCTTCTTTCGCCAATCAAAAAGCGTGCGCATAATTTTTTTTAAATCTACCACCGATTAAAAAATATGGATTTGGAATGAATTAAGCGGAAGGAACGACCTTCCTTTGGACCTTTGCTAATATCAAAGGAGAGTACTCTTGAGCTTCTCCGGGATACTGGTCTTTTGGGTTACAAATCGGTTGCATTTTCTATGGCAACTTTCCTCCGACTCGATGACAATTCAGATATTGATTTAGATGATGATTTGATCCCAATGTTGATGCCAATACTTACTATCGGCTGATTGGTAAATTCTTATACCTTGTCACCTCGCGGCCTAACATTTCCTTTATCGTTCAATAGTTAAGCCAATTCAGGTCTAAACCATTAGACACTTACCTTCAAGCTGCATTTCAGATCCTTCGGTATCTCAAACAGTCCTCTGGATCAGGACTCTTTCTATCCTTGTGAAGTCCATACATGAAAGCTTAGTCGGATTCGGATTAGTGTCGACTCCCAAAAATCAGGTTATGCTATATTCCTAGGAGATTCAATTGTCTCATGGCGGGCCACGAAACAAACGACTATTTCTTATTCCTCTTCTGAAGTGGAGTACCGTGCAATTGCTACAACCTTTAGAGAGTTACAATGAATTCACTATTTGCTACAAGATTTTAGTATTAATCATGAAGCTCCGGGCTTGCTATATTGTAATAATAAGCCCGCTCTTTACATCCCGGATAATCCCGTACTTCATGAGTGAATTACACATATCGAGATCAATTGTCATATCCTCTGCGAGAAGCTTCAAGGAGTACTTATCAAGACTTTTCATGTCCCTAGAGCCTATCAACTTGATGATTTGTTCACGAAGGCATTGTCCGCTAAGACTCTACAATTTCTCATGTCCAAGTTGGACATCTCGACATGCATACGCCGAGGCCTTCCAACTTGCGGGGTGTCAAAGTATCCAGCTCAAACTACCAGGATTTCTAGCTCATGTACTGGACACTTCCCGGTGACAACAACTGACTTGCTCGATCACGTTCGGGATTTTGGTCCAGTCAAGGAGAGGATCTCGGCCCACCACCAGCACTCACCACTTCCTCTTTAGTTGGTTATTCATGTACCTATACTTCAGCTAGTTAGTCTTCATATATATACACACACACACATGCACGGATGGAAAATTTTTAATCGGAGAATTCAGTTTTCAAATTCATTCAATATTTATCATGACAAAAAAAAAATACTTCCTGACTAGGAGGCAGACCACATAATTAAATGAAAGATTAGATTAGTGCACTTTTATATAATTTTGGAGAAAAAACTCATAAATTTGTATGGTTTTTTAGATATTATATTCATAAGTCATGACATTAGTTGTCTTCGTTGCTAAACTTGTTCAATCTTTACTTGCCGGAAAACCCGTAGCAAAAAGCTGATCTCTTACATCAAGTACCCATCAGAACACTTTAATCCATGTCCATCACACAATGACATACCAAGGAAATCCCTGGAATAATCAGAACACTTCAATCCCTGTCCATTACACACTGAAGGATTAAAAAAGATGTGCAATGTCCAAGGAATCACACGAGTAAAAATTTGTCGGAACATTTTTATTTTATTTTGGAAGGTTACAAGGTTATGCCTGGATGATTTAATCTGTACTCTCTTAGGGTTGTCCTTTTAGTCACCAATAAACTTCCTCTTCTCCGTCGTGTTCATGTACGGTCGAAGCACCCATTCAACCAAACTGCAACTTAAGATCAGAAAATCAAAACCTACTTCTCCTAATTTACAGGCCCATACACCCAAGAAAAAGCAAAACATCATGTGTTATTAAATACTTTCCACAACTCCCGACCTTGTTGAATTCCAGACAGCAAAGTAACGAGCAACAGAGAAAAACACCATTTTTCCTCGCTAAATAATTCGTTTATCTGGGCCATCGTCTGCCGGGGTGAATTTTTTTTGTGCTTTTGTTGTTTAATGCGCGGTAAGAATATTCTAGTAATTTCATGTTGTCATTTGCGACAAATTTATTTATCTTATATTAGCTATTTGACTAATTAGACTAATAAGGTGACCTATTATTTAAAAACTCTAAGATTACTTGAGTTTTAATGGATTATGGGCTTAATTAGCATATACTACTTGTTATTGACAAAAATAAGGGAATTGTTAAATCTTACTTGACTCAATATATAAAATCTCTATATTATGGTCCCCAACGCACTAAATAGAACAACTACTCAAACAAAAACAGAACAAGGTTGAATAAGAACTAGCAAAGAAGAACTCCATCCTTGGGGATCTAGAAGAGATCAATTCGGTGGTAGGGTCGGTACTTGTTCAAAATCTCATCCCCACCGAGGTAGTTGCTGACGTGCATGACATAGGACGCCTTCTCGAATTCCCTGATGGCGTGGAGCAATGTAGTTCTAGTGGCTTTTAGAAAAGCGGAGGAGTTGTTGGCTTCTTTCTCCTTCCGCGCATTTGCATGCAAATAAGAATGGGTGAAACATAAGAAGAAGAACAAAAAAACAGGATAACTAAAAGGCCGACGAGCGAGAGAAAGAGAGAGAGAGAGACGGGAGGTTTGGCCAATCCCGCGCTAAGAAGCCTAATCTTGACATGGCACACCGAGGATGAGGTTTCCCGACTAAAACCATCATCCGAGACCAATGAGGCCTACGTCTTTTGAAGGAGATACAATCAAGCTCTACATCCTATTATCTCTCATTATTTAGTTTGAAAAGTCTATTATTGAGGAATACGGTAATCTCTTTTATCTTTGTCAACCACAAATTCATGCACAAAATGCTGCTCCTGGCTGATTTTGGCAAGGATGTCATCGATCATTCCTCTTAGTCTCAACTCTAGGAATAATTTTTTTTGCTATCTTTTTTTTAGAACCCCCAAGTTCTAACTAAAAATAAAATGTGTTTTGATTTTATTAGATGAATTTAATTTTATTAGATGAAGTAATGATTTAGTTTAAATAGTTTATCTGATCACTAATAACGAAGACGAGCAACTCTGGAAGCTTTAGCAAAAGACTTCGCTGTAACATCTCTTTTGTTCAGAGAGCTCCACACCGATTGCGTCGAGAGGATGGAATATGTTGTCTACTCTTTTCATCATCTTGTGTAAGATTCCCTCTTACAAGTATGTCGTAAGATCTTGCGGTGTACTTGAAAGAATATTTGATTTTGCTAAATAATAGAACTACGAGTTGTTCAAAGTAGCCTGTTTTGCCAAGGAGAGGGTGTACACGGATAACCAAGAAAACAAGCAAAGGGTCGTCAAGTCTAATAGGATCCATCCATTGCTCCACAAGCTAAAAAATGACACAGGATTGGTTCTACCCATTCTATATCTATTTCTGAAGGTTCTTCTTGTTCGCAACAAAAACTTAATTAATTAATTAGCTAATTTATTAAGTATCATAAATCTTTAAAAATTCTGTGGGTGTCCCTAAGTTATTATGCTTCATTTTAGTATATACTTACATCTTTTAATAGATGAACTACTTGTTTGGCTATGGTTTTTTCCTCTGAAGTCTCATTCGGTGGGCATTGTTAATGTACTTTCTAGTGATTTGGTGGGTGTTCCCTAGAATACTGTGCTTTATTGAATATTTATTTCTTTTGGATGAATCTGCATATTATTTCATATGTATATAAGTTTTTATTATTGGGTGGATAAAGATTTGGAAGATTTTTTAAAGCCTTTTGGGTTTTGTGTGACACATGCATACGAAAGGGAAAGCATCATGGATTTTTTGGCAGACCGAAACAAGATGGTGTGTCCCATCTCCAAGAAGAATATCGAGCATCGAGAGGTTTGGCCCAATTGCTCACTAATAAGCCTAATCTCGGCATAGTACATTGAGAATGAGGTTCTCCCGTCTGAACCCATCGTGGAAGAGTAACATTCACCAAGACCAATGAGGGCCTACGTCTTCTGAAGGATATACAGTCAAGCTTTACATACTATTATCTCTCTTTATCTAGTTTGAAGAGTCTATTACTAAGGAATACGACAATCTCTTTTATCTTTACCAACTACAAGTTCATGCATGAAATGTTGCTTCTATCTGATTTTGGCAAGGATGTGATTGATATTTAGTTTATCTAATCACTAGTAATAAAGATGACATAACTCTGGAAGCTTTAATAAAAGACCCCGCTCTAACCTCTCTTTTCTTCAGAGGGCACCACTCTGATTGCATCGAGAGGATGGAATATGATGTTTGCTCTTTTCATCATCTGTGTAAGATTCCCTCTTACAAGTATGTCATAGGAGTTTGCGGTGCACTTGAAAGAATCTTTGGTTTTGCTAAAAAATAGATTTATGAGTTATTCAAAACAGCCAATTTTGCCATGGAGAGGGTATGCACGGATAACCAAGAAAACAAGCAACAACAAAATTATTTTTTCTAAATGATTAATGTAATATCTAAATACGAGTGCTATCATCAACAACAAAATTCTTTTTTTTAACATAACAACAACAAAATTCTTTTTTTCTAACATAATAACAACAATATTAAAAATGCTAGATATTAATATTATTCTGATAGAGACCAATATTTAAGGGATACAGGCACACAAAAGAAATAAATATTATGTTAGATACTAATATTATTCCAAAAGAAATAAATATTATTGAATATTTATTTCTTTTGAATGAATTTGGAGATTATTTCATATGTATATAAGTTTTTATTATTGGGTGGGTAGAGATTTGGAAGATTTTTTAAAGCCTTTCGGGTTTTGTGTGACACATACGTATGAAAGGGACAGCATCATGGATATTTTGGCAGACAGAACAAGATGGTGTACCTTATCTCTAGAAAGAATATCAAGTGTCGAGAGATTTGGCCCAATCGTGCACTAAGAAGCCTAATCTTGGCGTGGCACATGGAGAATAATGTTCCTCCGTTTGAACCCATCGTGGAAGAGTAACATTCAATGAGACCAATGAGGGCCTACATCTTCTGAAGGATATACAATCAAGCTCTGAATCCTCTTATCTCTCTTTATTTAGTTTGAAGAGTCTATTATTAAGGAATACGACAATCTCTTTTATCTTTGCCAACTACAAGTTCATGCATGAAATATTGCTTCTATCAGATTTTGGCAAGGATCTCATTGATACATAGTTTATCTAATCACTAGTAACAAAGATGACACAATTTTGGAATCTTTGACAAGAGATCTCGCTCTAACCTCTCTTTTGTTCAATTACCTAAATATTCGATAATATTATTTCTTTTGGAATAATATTAATATCTAGCATAATATTTATTTCTTTTGTGTGCATGCATCCCTTAAATATTGGTCTCTACCAGAATAATATTAATATCTAGCATTTTTAAATTTATTGTTGTTATGTTAGAAAAAAAGAATTTTGTTGTTGTTATGTTAAAAAAAATTTAGTTGTTGTTGATACCACTCGTATTTAGATATTGAATAAATCATTTAGAAAAAATAATTTTGTTGTTGCTTGTTTTCTTGGTTATCCGTGCACACCTTCTCCATGGTAAATAGGTTGCTTTGAATAACTCATAGTTTTGTTCTTTAGCAAAATCAAAGATTCTTTCAAGTGCACTGCAAGATCCTACGATGTACTTGTAAGAGGAAATCTTACACAAATGATGAAAATAGCAAACATTATATTCCATCCTCTTGACGCAATCAGAGTGAGCGACTTCTAGCATGTACCTCATCAATGGGATCAACTAAAAGGAGCACCTAAAGAAAAAGCACTAAGAGAAATATATTTTAAGGTCTTCAAATATTTTTTGTTTTAGATTTGTTGCAACAAAAATATTTTCATTGGGTATAATTTTTAAATAATTCTATAAGTCAAGATATTAGGTGACTTAAACATATAAGAAATATATTTTATTGTTCATATATTTTTTTTTGAATTTTACAACTTTATTCATGCATAGATTTATTTTTAAATATTTGTTGTGATCCATGTTTTGTGGTAATAATTATATTTAAAATGTTGTAGTGGGAAGAGATCTTAACTAGGTTGTTGTTTCTAATTGATATTTGCGAGTGAAGTGTCCACTCCATAAGATGGGTGAGGTAATTGGGCCGCATGGAATGTTGATAGAGCGAGATCTCTTGGATAAATTTGCATATTATTTCATATGTATATAAGTTTTTATTTTTAGACGGGTAGAAATTTGGAAGATTTTTTAAAGCTTTTCGGGTTTTATTTGACACAGACGTACGAAAGGGAAAGCATCATGAATTTTCTGGCAGATCAGAATAAGATGGTGTGCCCCATCTCCAGAAAGAATATCGAGCGTCGAGAGGTTTGGCCCAATTGCATACTAAGAAGCCTAATCATGGTAAGGCATATGGAGAATGAGGTTCCCTCGTCTGAACCCATCGTGGAAGAGTAGCATTCACCGAGACCAATGAGGGCCTACATCTTCTGAAGGATATACAATCAAGCTCTATATCATATTATCTCTCTTTATTTAGTTTGAAGAGTCTATTATTGAGGAATACGACAATCTCTTTTATCTTTGCTTACTACAAGTTCATGCATGAAGCGTTGCTTCTATCTGATTTTTGCAAGGATATGATTGATATATAGTTTATCTAATCACTAGTAACAAAGACGACACAACTCTGGAAGCTTTAACCAAAGACCCCGCTTTAACCTCTCTTTTGTTCAGAGGGCTCCACTCAGATTATGTAAAAGATGGAATATGATGTTTGCTCTTTTCATCATCTATGTAAGATTTCTTCTTACAAGTATGTCGTAGGATATTGTGGTGCACTTGAAAGAATCTTTGGTTTTGCTAAAAAATGGAACTATGAGTTATTCAAAGTAGCCTATTTTGCATAGAGTGGGTGTGCATGGATAATTAAGAAAATAAGCAACAACAAAATTTTTTTTCTAAATAATTTATTCAGTATCCAAATATGAGTGGTATCATCAACAACAAAATTCTTTTTTTAACATAACAACAACAAAATTCTTTTTTTCTAACATAATAATAACAAAATTAAAAAAGCTAGATATTAGTATAATTTCGGTAGAGACCAATATTTTAGGGATACATGCACACAAAAGAAATAAATATTATGCTAGATATTAATATTATTCCAAAAGAAATAAATATTATTAAATATTTATTTCTTTTGGATGAATTTGCATATTATTTCATATGTATAGAAGTTTTTATTTTGGGTGGTTAGAGATTTGGAAGATTTTTTAAAGCCTTTCGGGTTTTGTGTGACACAGATATATGAAAGGGAAAGCATCATGGATTTTCTAGAGACCGAAACAAGACAGTGTGGCCCATCTCCAGAAAGAATATCGGACATTGAGAGGTTTGACCCAATCGCGCATTAAGAAGCCTAATCTTGGCATGGCAGATGGAGAATGGGGTTCCTCTGTCTGAACCCATCGTGGAAGAGTAACATTCAATGAGACCAATGAGAGCCTACATCTTCTGAAGGATATACAATCAAGTTCTGCATTCTGTTATCTCTCTTTATTTAGTTTGAAGAGTCTCAATCTCTTTTATCTTTGCCAACTACAAGTTCATGCATGAAATTTTGGCAAGGATCTGATTGATATATAGTTTCTCTAATCACTAGTAATAAAGACGACACAACTCTAGAAGTTTTAACAGAAGACCCCGCTCTAACCTCTCTTTTGTTTAGAGGGCTCCACTCCGATTGCGTCGAGAGGATGGAATATGATGTTTGCTATTTTCATCATCTGTAGATTCCCTTTTACAAGTATGTCGTAGGATCTTGCGGTGCACTTAAAAGACTCTTTGGTTTTGCTAAAGAACAGAACTATGAGTTATTCAAAGCAGTCTATTTTGCCATGGAGAGGTGTGCACGGATAACCAAAAAAACAAGCAACAACAAAATTATTTTTTTTCTAAATGATTAATTCAATATTTAAATATGAGTGGTATCATCAACAACAAAATTCTTTTTTTTTTTACATAACAACAACAAAATTCTTTTTTTCTAATATAACAAAAACAAAATAAAAAAAATGCTAGATATTAATATTATTCTGCTAGAGACCAATATTTAAGGGATACATGCACACTTGTACTAGACAATTACATGGTGCCATATCCGACAATTACATGGTGCCATATCCAATTTGGTGGAGGTTGATCTTTTATATTCTTTTAAAATATAGCAAAGTTTTTTACAAATATTTAATATTGTTGTATTTATTCTTCGTTACTTAAATTTGAGATTTGATTTAACTAAACAAATACTCTTGTTAGTGCTTGTTATTCGGGGAGATTGATTTGATGAATTAAATGAGTGCTCCTTTTCAGAAAAAGGCAGCGAACCAAGTATGAAGGGGAAAGTATAAAGATGAGGCTTAAAAGGTCTAAAGGAGGAGGTGATAGTCACAATCCTTGCTGTGTATGCTTCTACTTGACACAGACAACATACAAATCATTACTAAGGTCTACCATTTGATCACAATAAGTCTCTGGTCACACAAAAATAGCATATTGTAGGTCCATCCCCCCTCACATGGACTCCATTGGTATCAAATTGGATATACTTTTCTTCATTATTCATTTAGTTTACCCTCCAAAAGTTTTTATTTGGTGTACATATGCAGTTGATTCGATTATCATTGATGATATGATAAAGGATTAGACGAATGGAGGAAATGATTATTGTCGTACTCGTTTGGTCAAATGTCAACAAACATAGAAATTTGCACATGCTTTGGTGTGAGCCCAGTTAATCTTATAGTCGAATGAAGATCACTTAAAGTGTAACACTCTCATATAAGTTAGAGAGTAAAACCCAAATTAGTACAGCACAAACTGGAAGATGTTTATTTCGCCATGATCTATCTACACTAGGTATACAAAGGATGAATTAAATGACGTACTCCTCTGTATACTTACAATGGAAAACGCTGCGAGAGGGAAGAGGAAGCAGCTCACCTTCCCGTTATGCGACCAGGCCTCGGTATCCTGTGCCCCTTCGTCTCTTCATATCGTTAATATGATAATTCTTACACCTTAGTGAATGAATAGTCATGAATTTCAATTTGTACCCGGCGAAAAAAATGAATTTCAAATTGTATCTCTATAACTAACTTGATTTGTTTTATGTTTTTAAAAAACCACTAGTATCTGGTCAATTAGGCTTACTAATTGAAGTTTGAGTAGAATAAGATTAGAATAAGATTTTTAAAAATTAACAAAATTTTCTTAACAAAATTTTAATATTGTTACGTCTTAAGAATTCGAACCCGAGATCGCATTAAATTAGAACAACTTTCTCATCAGTTGTTATAAGAGTTTGTTGGTTCCAACTTCTAACTTGATTTCTTACAAATAGTAGATACTTATTTTATAAAAACTATGCAGATCGACACGAATTACATAATAAAAAAATTTAAAAAAGTACATATAAGTACCCTGTGGTTTGGCTTGTTCCAAAAAAAGACCGTGTAATTTTTTTTTCTAAATTCAGTATCTGTATTTTTATTTCGAGGATAATTTTAGTCCCGGGCAGCTTTCAAGGCTGCCCGCCCACGTGGCAACACTACGTGAGTGCCACGTAAGTGCCACGTGGTATATTCCTCCTCTTTTTTCTCCTCCTCCTCCCCCTCCCTCCACTTTTTCCTCCTCTACCTTCCTCCTCCTCCTTTCTCCTCCTCCCTTCTCCTCTTCCTTTCTCCTCCTCTTAGGGGAGGAAGAGAAAGGTGGAGGAGGAAGAGGGAGGAGGAGAAGGGAGGAGGAGGGCAGAAGAAGAAGAGAATGGAGGAGGAGGGGGAGAAGGAGGAAGGTCGAGGAGGGCGGCGGAGGAGGAGGAGGAGGAGAGGGGAGGAGGAGGGCAGAGGAGGAAAAAGAGGAGGGAGGAAGAGGAGGAAGAAAAAGAGGAGGAGGAGGAGGAGGAAAAGAGGAGAAAGAGCGGATCACGTGGTGCTCCACGTGGTCGAACAGCCTTGAAAGCTGTCCAAGATCAAAATTGTCCCCGAAATGAAACTACAGATACTAAATTTGGAAAAAAAAATTATAAGGTCTTTTTTTTGTAACAGACCAAACTACATGGTACTAATGTGTATTTTCCCAAAAAATTATAATGAACTATTTTTCATGTTTTAAACCAACGTCAAAAAGACCTTTTTTTGCCAATCAAAAAGGGTGCGCATAATTTTTTTTTTAAATCTACCACCGATAAAAAAAAATGGATTTGGAATGAATTAAACGGAAGGAACAACCTTCCTTTGGACCTTTGATAATATCTTAGGAGAGTACTCTTGAGCTTCTCCAGGATACTGGTCTTTTGGGTTACAAATCGGTTGCATTTTCTATGGCAACTTTCCTCCGACTCGATGACAATTCAGATATTGGTTTAGATGATGATTTGATCCGAATGTTGATGCCAACACTTACTATCGGCTGATTGGTAAATTCTTGTACCTTGTCACCTCAACAGTTAAGCCAATTCAGGTCTAAACCATTAGACAATCCACCTTCATGCTGCATTCCAGATCCTTCGATATCTCAAACAGTCCTCTGGATCAGGACTCTTTCTATCTTCATGTGAAATCCATACATGAAATTCATGTACGGTCGAAGCACCTATACAACCAAACTGCAACTTAAGATCAGAAAATCAAAACCTACTTCTCCCAAGTTACACGCCTATACACCCAAGAAAAAGCAAAACATCTTGTGTTATTAAATACTTTCGACAACTACCGACCTCATTGTATTCCAAACAGCAAAGTAACGAGCAACAGAGAACAACACAATCCTTCCTACCTAAATAATTCGTTTATCTGGGCCATCGACTGCCGGGGTGAATTTTTTTTAATGCTTTTGTTGTTTAATGCGCGGTAAGGATATTATAGTAATTTCATGTTGTTATTTGAGACATATTTATTTATTAGTTATATTAGCTATTTGACTAATGCTTTTGTTGTTTAATGCGCGGTAAGGATATTATAGTAATTTCATGTTGTTATTTGAGACATATTTATTTATTAGTTATATTAGCTATTTGACTAAT
>SOPF01028445.1:0-51340 GCA_012979155.1 Hypericum perforatum
GATATCTCACGGTTACCATGGAAAGTAAGTTGATGTAATTATTAAAAATCTAATTTGGAACTGATTTAGAAAAGTGCCTTTTGGGAATATCAGAATGTTCCTCTTCAGCACGCTTTATACAACAATTATGCTGTTTCGTGTGGTAGGTATAATTTTCCTTTACGTAAGAATCTTGTTATTGTCTGAAGAGAAGTATTTTTTTTTCACTTGGCGCTAAAAAGTGTAGAATTCGAACCGTAAAAACTAAAAATGCACTTGTTAGAGACGTCCATCAAGATATTGCGCAAGATCACAAGAAAAAAGTGTTTGAAAAGAAAAGGAAACTAGAGGAGAAAGATGAATGAAATTTTGCATCTTTCTGGGTGGGTCCAATCTGCCTTTACTCCTCAAACTAGAGGTGAAGGTGAAAAGTCTCAAGTTCTTAAGACGTTCGAGCATCGCCACATCTCAAACTTGGCCCTTTCTCTGCTGTTTCCATCACTCAAAAAGTTTGGTGGGTCAAAGTGGCCCCTTCTCTGTTGTCTTTTTCAGGGGCTCCACCTTGTGCGTTATGTCCTGTGTCTGTGGTCCATTTCTGTGTAATGAAAGAAATAATAGAACGAACTAACATTTGAGATAAATGGCATTCGATTGCGTACATCCGCACGTCTTATGTTTTGCTTAGTCAATCAATCATGATAAATTGTTTTCCTGAACATATTAAAATATCCACATGAGATGAATGACTAATATATTTTCGTGTACTTTCTTTTTCTATGAGAAACATAATTACAGCTTGATGCCACCGTGTCGCTGCATCAGTTTAGAAGCTTTACTGAGAATCAAAGCTTGATTACTCTGTAATTGTACTTGGCTTTAACTTTAGAATTTTGGCCAACATCATTCGCTCTTTCCAAAAGCTACATGACTTTTACTTGGTGTGTAACTGCTTGCAACTAAATTCAAACAACATACTACAATTTTCTACCCCCCACATTTGCAGGAAGAATTCAAATGGTTTTGTTGTTTGATCTTGGCCTTTTCCATTTTGTTCAGATATGTTGTCGTATACTTCACCATCTTGTACATGAGGCACCATGCTGGCATTGTTACTCATCAAATGCTTTGCATGCCAAAAGCTCCTTTTCTTCTTGTCGGGTTCTTACAGGCTGTTGCTACTGCAACCGGGATGGCCGCTGCAGGTAGTAATGATATCCTCTATTCTGTCTACAGCATGCTCTTCCTCATTAGTGTCAGTTCTTTCAAATATTGGCTCTGCAATTGGAGAAAATTGCATATTTTTAGTAAAATTATTTGGACTAGGTGCCACCTAGATGCATCTATTGCTCATTGCTTCTTTTAGAACCATAAACAAGTTTACAGAGCTTTAAGCAATATAAACTTGCCAAATGCTCTGTACTAGAATGATATGGGATTTAGTAGGCAGCGTGGGATTGCAGATTAAATGTATGTATGTAAGAGTTGATTACACATTATCTGTAAGAGTTGATTATAGATTCTTCTTATGTGTTGATGGAAATTTTTTCAATTACAAAAAATGGTTTTGTTAACTTTTGCTGGTCCTTTTTCTGAGGTATCAGTGATGCTTCCTGGAGCCTCGATTCCAATTTTGTCTCAGGTACGGACCAGGAAGTAATTACTTCTTTCCACATGTTGCTATTTGTTCTTACACATTCTATTCCGAAAGAGTTTTATGTTATTAGATTATTAATTGAAAAGGCCATAAGAAAGAAGTTGGATAGGTAGTGATTCAGACGCTGTAGAAAGCCTAGGTAGTGTCAAAAGGGAATGCATATGTTGGAAACTGGGAAATTTTGTAACTTAATTCAGGCTTCGAAGGGCAATTATAAGTATCTTTGCACAATTATGATATAGATCACTTTCTTGGCAGACCTTTCTTGTGTGGCAGATTCTCCTGTCAACCATTTTTCTTGGCAGGAGATATAGAGTCAGCCAGTTGCTTGGATGCTTGCTTGTTACGGTTGGTGTTGTTATAACTGTGGCAAGGTACAATATCTATATTTTCACCTATTCAGTTTAGATTTTCATGTCATGGCTGGAAGCTCTTCTTTCAACTGAAAATTTTAGCTACACAAAGTTTGCTGTTCCTAGTTGATTTGTTGTTTGTTCATATCAAACGGTTTGCTCTTTGCACTTTTGTAGCGGATCTTCCACAGTCTATTCATTAAAAGATGCTGGTACATTTTGGACTCTGATGATGATATTTTCTTTTTTCCTACAAGCAGCTGACACGGTGCTAAAGGTTTCTTCTGATCCCTTGTCATTACAAGCCATCTGCTGGACAACCAGTGCCTAATGGTGGGATATTTTATTCATTTGCAGGAAACAATATTCCTGGATTCTTGTCAGCAATTGAAGGTGAGTTAATAAGATGGCATTAGGTTTCCACTTGTGCTAAATTAAGGAATACATTAGTAAGAGCAGACTTTGTATTATTCACGAGTACGAAAGAATTATCACTGAACTCTTGCCGCCACATAAAATCATGGTAATTTTAGAAGGGTTGTCAGTTTGGAGAATGGATCTTGATAAAACAAATGGATCCACATCAAGTAATTTTCGCCAAAATTGCAGTGGAAAATGAATAACGAGAATACAAATGACAGTAGTGCTATTACATTAACTGCAGGGATGCTCGGTCGACCTGTTTGTTGTGAATTCCTATGGCTCTGCATACCAAGTAGGTACCTCTAACCATTAGTTGAGATTCTCAATTCATAATCGACGTAACTCTGTTGGATGAAGAGATAACAGACTTGTTTGCGTATTATTGCAGGCACTATTCATATGCTTCCTTTCGCCTTTTATGTCAAAATTATGGGGAGTGCCATTTAGTCAGCTTCCAAGTTATCTTAAAGATGGGGCGGCCTGCTTTTTGAACATTGGTGGGTCAATTAGTGGTAAGCAAGGGTCCAAGGCACTTCTAACTTCTAAAAGACGACCACAGTGCGAGTCTTTTCAGGTTCAAACATTTTTCTTTATCAAGTTTAATTGTACGATCTCGCTGCAGGATGCGATGGTGCTCCCCTACTACCTCTGCTGTTCGTGATCATCAACATGGGCTTCAACATTTCATTGTTGCATCTTCTCAAGATCTCTTCTGCAGTTGTATCCTCCCTCGCTTCTACATTTTCAGGTGCACAAATGTTCTAAAGTTTTCAATTCAGTTCTATCCCCGATCGACAAGGCGTGGCAGTATATTTTACAGACTGATGAATTGTCTCCTTTCTTTTATCCTCTCGGCAGTCCCAATAGCCGTCTTCATGTTCACATTGCCACTCCCATATCTCGAGGTCGGGTCTGCGCTTCCAGCTGGATTTGTTGCCGGAGCTATCATCCTTTTTGCTGGCTTGCTCGTATATGCTTGGACGCCGACCTCTAGCCGGGATAGTGCCTCTTTTGCATCATCCGGATAAGACTCAGTTTTTTTGTTCCGTAACCAATTCGCTTTGGCCATTTTCTACCTCAGAAAATGATTAAGCCAACCAGAGTACAATGATGTTGTAATTGTAAAGCTTTCTTTTAGTGATAATCCGTATGATAGCCTTTCCGGATATTAATTTTTTCAAGTTCTCCAGGTCTGAAAAATGGATTACAATAAAATTGTCGCCTGTGAAAAGACTTGAAACAGCTTATGCGGTCAGAATACGCAGTACCGTACCCCTATAACTTGTGTATTGTATGCTTCATCCTGTAATAAATTCGGTGTACCCTTGGGCTTCTGATATATATATATATATATATATATATATTTATTTACCCCCAAAAATTTCTTTAAAATAAAATAAAAGATGAACATTATAAATGGCAGTTCTGTAGGAATCTTATTTAAGGTTCTTAAATAGGGGTCCACCTATCCAACACCGCTTAAGGGTGATCAAGTTTTTGGAACCTTGTATAAGATAAGTTGATAAGTTGAAAGATGAACTTGGAAGCAGCCAAATCGAAAATATCTGACTTACAATTTTTTCATTTATTGCAACCAAATGTATTTAATACATTTGTTAATTTAACTTACATTTTTTTCATTTACTGCAACCAAAATATATTTGTTAATTAACAATTGGGTCGGTGCAGGTCTCGTTACGACAAAAACAAACAAATCCCATAATGCAAATCCCCTCAATATCTTTTCCCCCACCAAATTTGGCTGCGCAATCCGCCGTGCACTGATCCTCGTCACAATCCATGTACAACGATACGACTCCACATAATTCATCTCCAGAGCTGATCTGATAATCTGCATTCACAACAAGTTGGCGCAGTCAGAAACTTTTTGTTGACGATAACATGTTTTTTTATTATTAAGAATTCTTTAGCAAAATACACAAAATTTTGTACAATTTCAAATTAAAAGGTTTCAAGATATGATTATATGGTATAAAGAACAGAGTACCACAAGAGAGGAGAACGAGAAGGAGAATTAGGGAAATGGTAATAGGTGAGACAGATTTCATGGTGGCTTCTATATTTGACGTGACACTATATATTTGTGTGAATAAGATAGCAAATGTAACTATTTAAACTACAGAAAAAAAATTCTTGTTTATTAGAGAAGCTGAATGCGGAGCAGGTATTTATAGGGACAAAGTTGAACCCAAGTTCGTAGTTGCCATATACGTATGTAACACTACATACCAAAAAAATAGTTATGTAACACTAAAAACAATTATGGGGCTCTTTATGACAATAAATGATTTCTTATATATAGAGAAGTCCACGTTTTCTTCTCACAAAAAAATTCATATTGGAAAATTTTCATCAATTTTTGTAATTTATGAGGTTTTTTATAACAATAAATGATTTTTCGTATGTAGAAAAAGTCTACGTCTTTTCTAAAAAAAATCATATTGAGTTAGTTTTGTCGCTTTTCAATTTGTATCACTCTTTATGACAGATCATATAGGATTAGATTTAGGTTGGATTAGATTTTAGTTGGATTAGATTTTAGGTTGGATTAGATTTTGGTTGGATTAGATTTTAGGTTGGATTAGTTTTCAAAAAGGGTATAATGGTCATAAAAAAATTATGTTGACTTTTAGGGACTAAAAAGTTCGGTTATTATGCATAGTAAGGATCTAAAGAGTAGCTTTCAATAATAGGGACTAAAACTGTTAAATCTCCAAACTACAAGAACTTTAGCCTAATTTTCCCTACTTTTTATGATAATTAATTTTAGGAAAAAGTTTATTTTAGTACCCTGTGATTTACGGATTGACACTTAGCGATATGTGATTTCAAAATCATCCAAAATAACTTTGAGTTTTCAAAAGGACTTCACGGTCAGCATCAACCTTGCTGGAAACTAAAACAATATCGTTTCCCTGTTCACGTAGCATCCAGCTTTGCATTTTTTTAATCTGCTCTAGTTGTCTTAAAAAAAATTGTTTACAAAAATAATACCTGATTAGTTTAATACTTTAAAAAAAAACCCTCCTTCCTCTCCCCCTTTCTCTCCCTCTCCCCCCCCCCCTCTTTCCTCCCTGTCCCCCCTCCTACTCATTCACCCACGGCAACTTCTTTCCCTCCACATCTATTCTTCCATAACCCAGAGTCCCGCCACACCTTCCACAACCACTTATCGAAGCATACCATCCCAAACGACGTCGTGGCTGTTGCCTCACCACTATCTTCGAGGCCCACAAGCTTCATCTTTCCCCATCTCATGCATACTTGGATTCCAATCGAACGTATTGACATTATTAGGTTAGATCAATGAGAGTGATACCAAGGGGTAGAATGATAGTAGAGGGGTTAGATTTTGTAAGAATGGATGTGGAGGAAAGAGGAAAAAAGCTGTCATGAGTGAAATGAGCAGAGAGGGAGGTAAGAGGAGAGAGAGATAGAGAAGAAGGAGAGGGTGATATTGAAAAAAATATAAACTAGATCGGATTTATTTCATAATTTTTTACAACACCATAACTCAACAATGCTAGGGTCCAATTGTTTTCTATTTGGCATGCCACATAGGAACAAAACGTCATAGTTTTGATTTCGGGCAGATGGGGAGTGGCCCGTGAGGTCTTTTTGAAATTTTAGGGTTGTTTTGGATAATTTTTGAACTACATGTCGATAAGTGTCAATCCGTGAAACCACAGGATACTAAAGTGAACTTTTTTCTTAATTTTATTAATGAAAAAATAATTACAAGGGTCAAAACTCAAAAGACTCCAAAACGGTACAACAGAAATCAAGGGCAAAGTGACCCCTAAATAGTAGTTGGTTGGTCCAATTCCAAATGGGTTGAGTGCTATCTGAAGTGTCTCGTTAAAAGGATATCAGTTTTATCTATATCCGGAACTAGGGGTGAGCATTTCGGATAATCCGAATCTGATTATCCGAAATGTTCATTATCCGAAATATCCGAACTTACGTTTTTCGAATCCGAATCCGAATCCGAATAAGGAATTATCCGAAATTTAATATCCGAAATTATTTCGGATTCAGATTCGGATAATCCGAATTATCCGAATTTTTTAAAATATACTACTTTTCATTATACTTTCCATTCGAAATTATTTTTTTATAAATTTTTCAGTATAAAATAATTATTTATATTATATTATATTATATATAAATATTATTTTTAAGTATAAAATAATTCATTTCTAAGCCCAGCCCAAAAAAAATATATATTATATAATTAATATTTCGGATATTCGGATAATCCGAATTTAATTTTTTGTATTCGAATCCGAATCCGAACGTAAAATTATCCGAATTCGAATCCGAAAAAAATTTCGGATATCGGATTCGGATTCGGATTATTTTGCTCACCCCTATCCCGAACAAAAGTCCAAGCCAGGAAACTCAAAGGTTAAATTAGATTCTTCCAAAGTGAAACGGTACAACATAGGCAGGAACTGACTTCTTGACAGGTGTGTAAAAGATTAAATTCTCATAAAATATATAATTTCAAACCTTGTGACATCGAGACCAACCGAACAACTTATAAGTATTTCAATTTTGAAATCGAAGCCTACTTAACTTAGTAAGTTAAAAAAAACAAAAGTTAACATTTCAGTAGTTATAACTGCGGTAATTAATCCAGGAAAAGTGCACTTTTGCTTCATATGATTTGATTTGAGGTTTTTGATATGGAAAAGTCTACTTTAGTACTTTGTAGTTTGACTCGTTACTATCTAAGTCTCTGTGGTTAAAAAAGTTCTAACAGATCTTCGAGCTTCTAATTTTTCAATCTAAAGTACTCCGAACCGGTTTGATATAAATAAATTAATTAATCTTTATAGTTGTTCTCTCTTTGTAAAGTAAAGGTATTGACAATTTGATTTGGTACATTAAGTTGAAACACAAACATTAATTTATTTATTTTCCCCTAAAAATTTCTTTAAAATAAGATAAAATAAAAAATGAACATTATAAATGAAAGTTCTGTAGGAATTCTATTTAAGGTTCTTAAATAAGGGTCCACTTGTCCAACACCACTTAAGAGTGATCACGTTTTTGGAACCTTGTATAAGATAAGTTGATAAGTTGAAAGATCAAGTTCTCAAGAACACTTGGAAGCAGCCAAATCAAATATATCTGACTTACAATTTTATTTATTTATTACAGATATGTTTGTTATTTTCACCAAAAAAAATAACAAACAAATCCCAAAACGCAAATCCCCTCAATATTTTCTCCACCACCAAATTCGGCTTTGCAATCCGCCGTGCACTGATCTTCTACACACTCGAAGTACAACGTTGCACTTAAGTCTGATGATAACTGTTGTGTATATGCATGAGCTGCTTGTGTTTCTGTTGTTAGATGTACAAGTTATGCTTCTCCAACAGCAGCAGCTCACGGGAATCTGCAATGTCGAGTTTGAGAGAGCTGAAAAGGCGAAGAAGTGCCTAATATGGTGTACATGGATGAGCTATCTGATGTTGAATCTACGCCTATCCACATCCCCAAGCATCAGATGTAAGCTTCTGTTTTGATGTATGTCAATTGTTTTCCACAGTTTCCGGGATACACACACAAGCCTGCATCCAAACGAACAAAGATGGGGACCTGCAACATTTTCCCCTCTTCTTATCAAGAAAAATTGCTCACTAATAACTCTCTTCATAATTGATTAGTGTCAGCTCATTCGAGCTTCTGTCAGTCAGCTATTTTTAAGAGTAACACGATTAGTGTATTCACAGTCGGAAGTGTCACGCTCATATAATGACTTGTGATGTTTCTTGGTGCATTCCTCACAGCGAGGACCACCCTTTATCTTTATAAACCTTACCAGTGAGAAAGTGAGGGTGTAGATGCGTGTAGAATCCTTCCATCTTGAGCGTTATGTGGTCAAAAACTCGTTCGACATGGGTGGTAAACTCGCAGGATTGGCATTAGTAAAACCAGAAGTTCTGATTCCTCTCCTCGCAGATGAGGCAGTACGACTGGTAAGAGTCGTTTTCCAGAGGCTAGCTGGTGAGGACATGGTCGTGGTCGTCGTACTTGTTGTTAGGTAGTTGTACTCTCACGGGGAGCCCTACACATCCCGTGTCCAAGCTAATAACATGCATCATATTTGAAGTATGCGATGGTCTCCTTTCTCTCGCGGCAAGCAATACAATCAATGGACAATGTCATCATCTTCATCTGTTTACTCTTTCTTTACTGGTTCATGTTAATATATATGTCCTAGAGATAATCTAGACAACATATTGTACTTGATCAATATTCAGTTATAATATTAATTTGATTAATAATATTTGGCATTATATAAAATGAATGTATCGTTTGATTGTTTGCATATATTCATATTTATATTTCCATGAACTTATGTTATTATTGAGAATGTGAGATCTCAAATAATGGTTGACATAGTTCTTAAATAGCCGCAATCGATGATCATCGAGAATGGGATATCAATGATGCAATAAAGATTGGTGTGCGATATGCATCATATCCTTAGAGGATGCAGTGGTTCTTACAACTACGAGATACTAGGTATTCCATGATGGATGCACAGGTACTTTTGAGAGTATTGGTATACCCGATCAAGAAACTATTTGGTGTATTCTATTTACGTGTCTACGGGAATATCAGTTTGTAGAGTAATGAAGTAGTCCTTTGACTTGAGGTCAATATGCACGACATGTACGGAGTGATGGACCTTAACTATGACCGATGCTTGCACTCCTAATGGAGTAGATATAGCATGTGTTAGGTACACCATGAAGTATATGTGCATGGTAGTTGAGCCAAGAATAGGATTCATTCCTCGAATAGACTTGGAGAGAATACTTGTCTTATCATAATTAATTGGTCATACTATCACTTCAGACACCATTCTGAAGTGACAGTATTGACCTCAAGTCAATACTTCGTGGTGTACCTAACACATGTCATATCTACTCCGTTAGAAGTGCAAGTGTCGATCATGGTTAAAGTCCATCACTCCGTACATGTCGTGCATATTGACCTCAAGTCAAAGGACTACTTCACTACTCCAAAAACCGATATTCTCATAAATACGTAATGACGTAGGACATTTTATAAATGCATGGTAATTGCATAAAAGGAGATTGACAATTTTTTGTATGCCTTGCTGGTCCGTTAATGGAGGCCCATTTTCATGCACATTATGGCCCATTTGCTTAAGAAATTCGTCCTCAATCTTTATTCCTATGATGTAACCTCTATTCTGAGTTAATAAGGTAGTTATGAATGCCAGTAACTAGCAATAAATGCCCACTTGTAATCAGATTTCTTAATTTCTGGAATTCTGAAAGGCTAGCACTTTAATGCAATTTTAAATTTCATTTTCATCAATTCCTTATTAAAAAGGGATGTCATATGTAATCGAATCAGATTGAAAAATAATTCAGAAAGAATTAGGCTGTTGCTAAATTATCTTTGGGTGGATTCCCATTGTTCTTTGGGTAGATTCCCTTTGGTTTGATTCGGTGGACTCCAACTCGTTGTTTGACTACCCAGGTGCCGCTAGAATTAGAATTCAGCAAACCTCTACTAACAATACAAAAGTTGAATTAGTAGTTGTATTTATCCGGTTACTTTTATCACGACTACTTTCCCTTTCAATTTTGCTTCATTTAATCAAGCCACCTTCAATTCAACTTCAAAAGATCCTAATTGAAGACCAATCCAGTTTATTCAGACTCATACGAAGAACAATTTCAATTCGCTTTCGCGTGCCTACATCAGGTGGTATCAGAGTCCCATGCAAATCTAATCATCCTTCATCATAAGGTTTGATCTTCTGGATTTGAGTATTGAATTATGTTTGAAACAAAAGGAGTTCATTTTAAGCTCTTCAGTTTTGATTTTAAAATTCTGGAATTTGGGGACGAAGCTACAAACTGATTTCAACAATTCTACAAAGATTCAGATTCGTTATTTTATGGTTGGAATTGATGTGAGGAGCACATTTCTTGCAAGATGGACAAACTGATTTTTCTCATAGCATGTGATATTGCTACTCTTAGTGGAGGGATTCAAAAAGATGAATTTGTCAATTGGCTTGTGAAGATAGGTAATATATATTTTGACCATGAGAAGTATTCTAAATTTGCTAAGTAGCAATTTGCTATATCTCGATTGCAATTTGATCTTTTTATGTGGTAGGATGGATTGCAAGCTGGAAGAAAGCGACAAGGTAAAAAGAGAATTTCTTGTTAGATCAGAATGAGAGATTTGTTAATTGCTGAATTATTTCCTAAGCAAGTTGATGAGATTCTTGATCTGGGTGATGAAAAGTGGGATCTCTTTTGGAATTCTTATTATGGTCATGATGTTGAGCTTGTTGTTATTCCTATGGTTATTGAAGCAAACGTGATTTCAGAAGCTAAACTTGTTGATTCAGAGTCTAAAATTCAGATTGTTGAAGAGAATTTGATCTTGGATGAGTTTGGTCACTCCAGCGAGGATTTATTTGATGTTGAGCAACTGGGTAAGAGTGATTTAATGTTGTTATACAGTAAAGAGTTGTTTGACAAGTTGTCGGCTTTATGGCAGAATAGAGATTCATTTCTTATTTCCATGGAAGAGCCTACTAAGGTTATATGCGTGAGGATGAAATGTTTTATGAATCTGAAGTGGTGCATATTAATTTCCTTGGCATTGATCGTTTTGAATACTTTCCTAGTTCTGCTTTGGTTGTTATTTAGAACAATCTAAAGTCTGCTAAAAGGAGGGCTAAACATTTCGTATTTGCCATGGTGTGTTCTATAGTTTTGAGCTCCAAATACCTATTCTGTTGGAAGGGAAGAATCCAAACACAACCACAAAATTTGAGTGCTTTTGCTGGTTTCGTGATGATGCTCTACCAGGGATGTGAGCATGATATCCAAGAAAGCGTTACTATCATCAAACTCGGGACAAGTTTGTTCTCTTAAAGAAGGGAGGATAATGTAGGACATTTTATAAATGCATGGTGATTACATAAAAGGAGATTGACAATTTTTCGTATGCCTTGCTGGTCCATCAATGGAGGCCCATTTTCATGCACATTATGGCCCATTTGCTTAAGAAATTCATCCTCAGCCTTTATTCCTATTATGTAACCTATATTCTGAGTTAATAAGGTAGTTATGAATGCTAGTAACTAGTAATAAATGCCCACTTGTAATCAGATTCCTTAATTTCTAGAATTCTGAAGGGCTAGCACTTTAATGCAATTTTAAATTTCGTTTTCTTCGCTTCCTTATTAAAAAGGGATGTCATATGTAATCGAATCAGATTGGAAAATAATTCAGAAAGAATTAGGCTATTGCCAAATTATCTTTGGGTGGATTCCCATTGTTCTTTGGGTGGATTCCATTTGGTTTATTCGGTGGACTCTGAATCATTGTTTGACTACCCAAGTGCCACTAGAATTGGAATCCAGCAAACCTTTACTAACAATACAGAAGTTGCGTTAGTAGTTGTATTTATCCGGTTACTTTTATCACGACTACTTTCCTTTTCAATTTTGCTTCATTTGATCAAGACACCTTCAATTCAACTTCAAAAGATCCTAATTGAAGACCAATCCAATTTATTCAGACTTGCACGAAGAACAATTTCAATTTGCTTCCGCGTGCCTACATCACATAAATAGAATACATCAAATAGTTTCTACGTCGGGTATACCAATACTCTCCAAAGTACATGTGCATCCATTATGAAATACCTAGTATCTCGTAGTTGTGAGAACCACTACATGCTCTAAGGATATGATGCAGATCGCACACCAATCTTCATTGCATCATCGATATTCCATTCTCGATGATCATCGACTGGAGCTATTTAAGAACTATATCAACCATTATCTGAGATCTCACATTCTCAATAATAACATAAGTTCATGGAAATATAAATATGAATATATGTAAACAATCAAACGATACATTCATTTTATATAATGCCAAATATTATTAATCAAATTAATATTACAACTGAATATTGATCAAGTACAATGTCTTATCTAGATTGTCTCTAGGACATATATACTAACAATCTCCCACAGAGGATAATTTGGCTGATCCTTTCATCAAATCACTGAGTGTGGAAAAGCATACCAGACACTTCATAGATCTGGGTGTTAAGACACATGGGTGATTGGCTCTAGGCACAGTTTATTATGTATATAGTCATAATTAGCCTAGGTCTCATACCAATTGTTGGATTTTTCTAAAAAATTATACTTGAAGTACAATGCAGTAGAATTTAAAATTTTTATTTTAACCAACGAATATATCTGATATGACTGTATATAAATAACATAATCGAATCTGCAATAATTAAATAGATAGAGGTTGCTTACAGTACTTTGAAGTTCGAAACTCTTCGTGAATAAGTCTCTGTCGTTAACCAGTTCCTCTACTATGGTATCCACGTAGTACTAGTCTACGAACTATACTAGTTGATATTTTCGAAAAATTTGCTAGGATAATTCTTGACGAAAATATTTATAGAGAAATGTCTGAGAATTTAATTCTCTCTGTTGTGTTTTTGGTACATTTTCAAACTAAAATGAATAGCCATATATATAGTAAAAATAAAGTTGGATTTTATTGATTAAATAATAAATCTAAAGTATCAGCATCCTTCTTTTGTGCGTGGAAGAATGATGTCCTCCATTAATTGAATTAATGGAGGAGGAGGAGTAAACCCAAGTGCTTAAGTTTTTCTCCTCCCCTTTTTTTTCTTTTAATCAAACCCAATCTATATTTCAATGGTCGAACCAATATGGTCGAACCAACATGGTCAAACAAACATGTCTGTTAGTATGGTTGAACCTATAATGTAAAGCTCATAGTGGTATGATAAAATATTTCATTGGTTTGACCATGTTGGCTCAACCATATTAGTTCGACCATTAAAATATAGGTTGGGTTTGATTAAAAGAAAAAAAAGGGAGGAGGAAAACGTAAGCACTTACGTTTCCTCTTCCTCCTCCTCCATTAATGCAATTAATGGAGGACATCATTCTTCCACGCACAAAAGAAGGATGTTGATACTTTAGATTTATTATTTAATCAATAAAACCCAACTTTATTTCTACTATATATGGCTATTCGTTTTAGTTTGAAAATGTACCAAAAACACAACAGAGATAATTAGATTCTCAGGCATTTCCCTAGAAATAATTTTGTCAAGAATTGTCCTAGCAAATTTTTCGAAAATATCAACTAGTATAATATGTAGACTAGTACTACGTGGATACTATAGTAGAGGAACTGGTCAACGACAGAGACTTGGTCACGAAGAGTTTCGAACTTCAAAGCACTATAAACAACCTCTGTCTATTTAATTTTTGCAGATTCGATTATGTTATTTATATACAGTCATATCAGATATATTTATTGGTTAAAATAAAAATTTTAAATTCCACTAAATTAGACTTCGAGTATAATTTTTCAGAAAAATCCAACAGTTCATTCTACTGTTGCTGCTGGTGTTGCCCAAGGCAGTAGGTGCGTGTGATAAAATGTTGAGGATGTTTTCGAATCCTGATGGCCCAAGGCAGTGAGACGCATTGTTGGTGGACCATGATATGGCACTCGCTGCACACATATGGATATTTGCTCTACTAGTCAGACACCGTGGTGCGCATTGGCAGCATTTGTATTAGCAGAAGCTCTTCTGCAAGCCTCCCAAGTGTAGGAAACTGAGTTGAGGGTCATCAGTTGTGGCATCCGAACAAACCTGTGGTGCTGGGAATCCATGCTAGTTTTGCATTCTGGTGAGGTAGCACACTTCACGTGGACTCTGAAGTTGCACTTACTAAGACAGCAAGAGTAACCATACTGGCGGATCTTTTCACTGCAGACGGAGCACAGCTTACCACCCACAGGTTCGGGAGTCTTCTCGAATTCAAGGAGACGATACTTGCTGTAGAAGGTAACCTGGAGCTCCAGCGGCAATTCTGCGCAGCTCTTGTGGATGACAAAATACAGGCAGTTGAAGCAGCCGTCGCTCGGATGTCCGAATACAGGTTCGTTGCAGACGGCACATCTTGTCTGTTTCCATTTATCTTCTGGATTCCAAAACAGTTTATGGTCGTGAGGAAAACCTCGGAGCAGCTTCATCTCTGAACCCGCCTGGATGACTTTGAATCCTAATCTGTTTTGGCCTGCGGAGCTCCGATTCGTTGATGGTCCGACCATTATAGAGCTAAACCACGTTTTGCAGCAGTCTAGAGTTGGCACAGATAAAGGAAATGGTGCGTCTTTTACGCGTTCTATCCAATAACCTCTTTGTTCTTTAAAAAAGAACATTTCCGCTTGTCACTGAGTGGCCATTGTCATTATAACCAAATAACCAATGCAGCTGGACTCTATTAGAGAGAACTTTGTCGTAATTTATAGATTAGTCCGACTTATAAATATCTGTGAATATAACCAGTTTGACCAATAACAACCATTACTAGTCTTAGGGCTGACAATGGTTCTGCTTGAACAGTGGAGTTGGAGGTTTCAAAACTAATACTTCTAATAACTAGATTTTATAATGGTTAATTATTACTGAAAATACTATTTCAAAAATTTAAGTAATTCAATCGCTGTTCTCTTTTGATATAATTTAATTAATTAATTAATTAATCTTTATAGTTGTTATCTCTTTGTAAAGGTATTGACAATTTGATTTGGTACATTAAGGTGAAACACAAACATTAATTTATTTATTTTCCCCCAAAAATTTCTTTATAATAACATAAAATTAAAAATGAATATTAAAAATGACAGTTCTATAGGAATCCTATTTAAGGTTCTTAAATAAGGGTCCACTTATCCAACGCCGCTTAAGAGTGATCACGTTTTTGGAACCTTTTATAAGATAAGTTGAAAGATCAAATTCTCAGAACACTTGAAAGCAGCCAAATCAAAAATATCCGACTTACAATTTTTTTTATTTATTCCAACCACATGTGTTCAATATATTTGTTAATTTAACTTACATTTTTTCAAGTGATTGCAACCAAAATATATTTGTTAATTAACAATTGGGTTGGTGCAGTTATTGTTACGACAATAACAAACAAATCCCAAAACGCAAATCCCCTCAATATTTTCTCCTCCACCAAATTTGGCTTTGCAATCCGCCGTGCACTGATCTTCTACACACTCAAAGTACAACGATCTGATTCCACATAATTTCTCTCCGGAGCTGATCTGATAATCTGCATTCACAACAAGTTGGCGTAGTCAGAAGTTTTTTGTTGACGATAGTTTTTTTTTGTTATTATTAAGAATTCTTTCGCAAAATACACAAAATTTTGTACAATTTCAAATTAAAAGGTTTCAAGATAGGATTATATGGTATAAAGAACAGACTACCACAAGAGAGGAGGAGGAGAATTATGGAAATGGTAATAGGTGAGACAGATTTCATGGTGGCCTCCGTATTAGACGTGAAACTATATATTTGTGTGAATAAAATAGCAAATGTAACTATTTAAAGTACAGAAAACACTTCTTGTTTATTAGGGAAGTTGAACGCGGAGAAGGTATTTATAGGGACATTGTTGAACCCAAGTTCGTAGTTGACATGCACCTTTTGTCCAGTGTCATAAGGATTGGGAGGGGTTTGGGAAGTCTAGGGTTCGATTCTTGATTTTGGCGTTGTAATAAAATAGGTATTAATATAGAAAATAGAATAGAAACTTAAAAAAAAAAGTTCGTAGTTGCCATATATATATATATGTAACCCTACGTAGCAAAAAAAAAAGTTATGTAACACTAAAAAGAATATGGGGCTCATTATGACAATAAATGATTTCTCATATATAGAGAACTCCACGTTGACTTCTCACAAAAAAAATCATATTGTGAGAATTTAGCTTGAGATTATTAATTCGCAATATCTGCGTCAGTCAAAGAACCCAGGAAAGAGCCGAGTGACCATTTGGTCCAGTGGCATTGTTCCCACTCATGTGGGATGAAGTCCAGGATTCGCCTCCTAGCATGAACATTTCTGATCTAATAGAATAGAATTTAGAATAGGATCTCAATCAAAAAAAAAAAAACGAACCGAGGAAAGAGTTACAAATAACAAACACTATGCCCAATTGAAAAGCCCAAAAATTAAAGACACTTAGACTAAGCGTTACAACCTTTTATATGTACAACCTCATACTTTTTATTTTTACGGTTTTTTTTAAATTAAAGATAAGGGTTAATTACCCTCAGGTTCCTGTACTATTGACAATTTTGTAATCGGGTCCCTGTATAATTTGAATAAGATATAAGGTCCCTGTGTTATAACGAAATATTGGCATAAGGTCCCTGACTTAACCATCGCTGACATCATCAATTTTTTTTGTTTTTTTAACATTGAATTAACCAAAATACCCTTAAGCCAAAAATTAAAAAAAACATATTTATCTCTCTTCATCTTCAACCCAAAAGCAACCAAAACCTACCCATCCCAACCACCATGAGCCTACCACCGACCAAGTAAACAATTGTCGTCCCCATCGCCATAACATAAAAACACAAAATTGGCACCTAATTAACTAACTAATCGAGCCAGACATCTTCGGGGCTCCTTCGTTCGCTTCACCGGAAGATCTTCAAGAAGCTGGCCTCCACCAACACCGGCGACCAATGTTCTCCAACCCACCAGTTCAACCCCAAAACCCCCAAACCCTTTAATCCAACCACCGACACCTCGACGTCCCTATCGTCGACCGGAGATACTGAACCAACATAATCCATGACCTCTGCTTCAATCGCCGCAACGTCGACCAGGCCCTCCACCTCTTCCGTCGCCTCCGCTTTCTCTGCTACCTCCCCGACTCCCTCATCCTCAGTAGTATCGTCCACGCGCTTGCTGCCGCCTCGCGCTTCCGAGAAGCGCACACCTTCCTCCTCGCCTCCGTCGCTTCTGGTGCCGAATGATGGGTTCCTTGTTTTGGGTCAGACTGAGTATGGTAGATTCGGGTCGGGTTGTGGGTGGAAGAGAAGTAGTGAGAGGTGAAGGAGGAGTGGATCCAGAAGCATGACAACGATGTGGCCGGCACCACCCCTTACCGGGAAACTCTCCGCCACGTGGCCGACACCACCCCTTCCTTCATCCTCGGCACCCAGGTCTCGGACGATGGCTATTCCCTCGGGAAGTCTCTCACCCAGAGGTTGGGGCGAGGATCTCTTCGACTGTGGCAACGGAAGCCGACGACAGTTAAGAAGGATTTTTTTGGATTTGGCTTTGGACGGTTTGGATTTGGCTTGAGGTTGAAGAAGGGTTTTTTTTTTATTTTTGGCTTAAAGGTATTTTGGTCAATTCAATGTTAAGAAATGAAAAAAAATTGATGATGTCAGCGAAAGTTAAGTCAGGGACCTTATGACAATATTTCGTTATAACACAGGGACCTTATATCTTATTCAAATTATATAAAAACTCTATTACAAAATTGTCAATAATACAAAGACTTAGGATAATTAACCCTAAAGATAAATATTATACCTAGTTACAACGTCAGGAATTAACCCATGAGCTCCTTGAAATCAAGATGCGTCTGTCTGTGTTGCTAGGCCAAACAAATGCTCGATGATTCCAAGACCAAACCTTCCTACATCGTTTGGAAAATCATTCCAAGACCAACCGAACAACTTACAATTATTTCATTTTTGCAATCGAAGCCTACTTAACTTAGTAAGTAAAATAAACAAAAATTAATATTTTAGTAATTAAAAGTGCACTAATTGATCTTGAAAAAAGTGCACTTTTGTTTCTTACGATATGATTTGAGGTTTTTTGATTTGGGTGATATCAGGTTTAAAACACATCAAGTGAGCTATTTTATCTATTTAAGTAGATTTTTGCCAGAATAATTTAATTTCCCGGTTACAAAAATTGAGAATATAATAAAATTACACATGAAAAATGACAAAATAGTTTTTAAAACAGGAGTAAAATTTAGTCTAACATAAGGGAGATGAGAGTAATTTTGCCAATAAGTAAAACATGTTAAAGATCTAGACATCTAATATTTTTATACTTACTGTGTGATCACAAAAATAGGAAAAAATAATATTGGAAAAAACACAGGAAGAATTCTCGTTAAGTAATAACTTGTAGGAAAAACAAATCATAATATAAAATATTAATATGACGAAAATAGACATTTACCAGAGGAGAAGAAAAAACTTGACCCGTTCTTCTCTCTCTCTTCCATCTTTCTCCTATTTTTCAACTTTCCCCTTCTTTTTCCCCTTCCGCCCAATCCCAAACCCTAATTTCGAAATTTCCTCTCCCCCACCCACCCCCTTCCTCTATGAACTAATCCCGAGGGGGAAAGGGCGCCGCGTTCGGATTTGTGAGGTAACGTCCCTCCTCTCCCTTCTTACCCTTGTTCAGTGTCTTCAATTTCCCGGCTGGTTCTTTAGGGGCAGTTTGGTCTTTTCATGTTCGTCTCTTGATTGTGATGGTTCTTCTAGGGTTTGGGGTTGGATTAATTGGTCCTCGTGATTGGGCAGGAATTAATTATTTTATTACTTTTTTTTGTCTTTTTGTTTTTTTGGGGGTTGTTTTTTAGGGATAATGTTTTCTGATTGGGGTTTTCCTATAGCTGGGGGATTATCAGGGAGGCGGGGTAAGCGAAAGATTGGTGTTGACTTTTCGTGTTGGCGAGTTTGACTGGTGGCTAGCTCAGGGATTGTTTGGGTACCTGCTCTGCTGGGTTGTTGTAGGCCTCGGGTTGGTGTAATCGATTGACCGGGTTTATGCATGAGCAGTGGGTTGTGCAGCTCTGATCACTTAAGACGGTGGCAGACTTTTGAGACAATTTTGCTAATTTATGCTGTGAAATTTGTTCCAAGCTGGTATTTTCTTCCAGTAGCTTATTTTTGGGGTCTCTTTTCGTATTTAGGGGTTGTTTGATTGTTTTGCTTACTGTTGAAAATTGAGTTGCCCCTTGGATTATGTTATAGTCAGTCTTGCTTCTTCTGGTTGTGCATGCCTACCAGTTCAGAGCTCTATGGTTCTTTTTTAATATCTAAATGCTATTCGGGTTGTCCTGCAGAGTGAATACACTTAGAAAGTAATCTCCTTGATGGATCATGATTGTGCAGATGGATAAAGTCTATGCTGCTCCATCACGGGAGCGTGCACAACGTCTTTATGAGAAGGTACTCCTTTAACTCTCTGAATTTCTTGTGACACCATGAATTTTCCTCAGAAAGGGTTTCTTCCTACTTCTGTTTCTGTCTATGCAATTACTTGATCCGTATTTGATGCTTTTTCTGATCTTGATTGGGGTTTTACTTAATCCACAGAACATTGAGTTGGAGAAAAAGCGTCGTAAGTCCATCCAGGCGCGTGTTCCATCTGATCCAAATGCCTGGCAACAGATGCGCGAAAACTATGAAGCGATAATCCTCGATGACCACAGCTTTGCTGAGCAGCTTAACATTGAATATGCTCTCTGGCAGTTGCATTATAGGCGCATTGAAGAATTGAGGTCGCACTTCCAGTCTGCATTGAGTTCCACTTCCGCAGGCTCAAATGCGTCTCAGGGTGTAAAAGTTCCTGGGCGACCAGAACGAATAACAAAGATAAGGCAACAGTTTAAGACATTTCTTTCTGAAGCTGCAGGCTTTTACCATGATCTAATCCAGAAGATCAAAGCTAAGTATGGACTTCCTCTGGGTTATTTCTCCGAGAACTCAGATAGTCGAGCCATCAAAGAGAAAGATGGGAAGAAACCTGTTGAGGCGAAGAAAGGTTTAGTCTCTTGTCACCGCTGTTTGATATACTTGGGTGACCTTGCAAGGTATAAAGGCCTGTATGGGGATGAGGATTCCAAAACACGAGAGTACTCAACAGCTTCAAGCTACTACATGCAAGCTGCATCTCTTTGGCCATCTAGTGGGAATCCCCATCATCAGGTTTGTGTATATATCCACCCCTCTGGTATAGTGTTTGTGCTACTTTTTTGACAAAATTGTTTTAAGGTTTTTATGATACCGATATCTTGTGATTTCTACCTCTGATCCTCGATTGCCAGTCTTTATAACTTTGATTGAATTTTTTTCCAGTTGGCGATATTGGCTTCCTACTCTGGTGATGAATTGGTGGCAGTGTACCGGTACTTTAGGAGTCTGGCAGCAGAGCATCCTTTCGTAACAGCAAGAGATAACTTGATTGTCGCTTTTGAGAAGGTTCTTTTACTTGTTGCACATTTCACAGCAAGATGCTTTTTTTTTAGATAAGAAAGAAAACAATAGAGGTCTACCATCTGAGGCAGTTATATATGGAATTTTATTTACTCAACCTGTTCACATTTCTAATTGATGAGATCAATTAATTGCCAGATTGTTTTAGATATTAGTCTATTGTACCTTAAGCAAATATTATAATTTGCCCTTCATTTCAATTTTTTGTGGATACCAAACTTTATTTATGGAAATTTAAGGAATTGTTTGAGTTTAGTCTGGGAATATACGTCTTTTGCCTCTCTTCAATTTTCTGAGAACAAATTTGAAAACTGTGGGAACTGTTCAAGGTCACTCTAGGTTCTCATTTAATATGACTATTCAATGGGTTATTATTTTATAAGCTGTGAATTCATCTGCTTATCTTTCTTTTGTTTCAGATTTTTTGAGTGAAAAATTATGGCATCCTAAACTTCTGTAAACTTTTGCAGAACCGTCAGAGTTTTTCTGAGTTACTTGGGGATGTCAAACTCTCTTTAGTCAAGGACTCACTTGCTAGCTCGAATGGAAAAGGTAGAGGGAGAAGTGAAGTGAAACATGCATCCAAAACAGCAAACTCCGTTGCCAGTGTTGAAGACAAAACATCCAGCACCCTAGAGTTGGAAAAGTCCTTCTGCATTCGGTTTGTCCGTCTGAATGGTATTCTTTTCACGCGCACAAGGTACTTCCTTTTATGCTCTTAACTTGTATTATTTTCCTTCTACCGCTCTCTTGAATAATTTTGCTTGGATCTTTAATTCAGTCTGGAGACATTTCCAGAGGTCCTCGCATCAGTGAGCCAATCTTTTGGCGAGCTTCTCTCTTCTGGAGAGGAAAGGTTGCCTTTTAGTGGAGATGCTGCTGATAATGGACTTTTCCTTGTCCGGCTTATAGCCACGCTCATTTTCACTATTTATAATGTGAAAAAGGAGGCAGATGGTCAGTCATATGCTGAAATTGTGCAACGTGCTGTCCTACTTCAAAATGCATTAACCGCAGCCTTTGAGCTAATGGGACGCATATTACAAAGGGTTTCACAGTTGCCTGATCCTTCTTCAAGTTCCCTGCTCCCTGCTATTCTTGTTTGCTTGGAATGGTTGGCATGCTACCCAGATGTTGCTTCTGGCATTGATGTGGATGAAAAGCAAGGCGTTGCCAGGGTCAACTTTTGGACCCATTGCATAATGTTTCTGAACACGATTCTGCCATTTTCTTCAATGTCTTCAGATAACAAAGAAGATGAAAGATGCTTTTATAACATGACCCCCTATGAAGAAGGGGAAACAGAGAATCGCCTTGCATTATGGGAAGACTTCGAGTTAAGGGGATTTTTGCCCCTGTTTCCTGCACAAACAATTTTAGATTTCTCAAGAAGTGATGGCAAGAAGGAAAAGTCGGCACGTATTAAGAGAATTCTGGCTGCAGGGAAGGCACTGGTGAATTTGGTTAAGGTTGATCAGAAGGCGATACATTTTGATTCGAGGATGAAGAAATTTACAATGGGTGTAGAGCCTCAAGTTTTGGAAAATGGGATGATTCCTGATGCTAATGTCAGTATGCCAAATGCTTTGAACCAGGAAACGTCTGACAGGGCACATAATTTGGGAGTTGTTGAACCTCACCCACAAGTATACATAGATGGTGAAGAGGAAGATGAAGTTATTGTTTTCAAGCCGTTGGCCTCTGAAAAGTCAGCCAATACTCCTCAAAGTCCTAAACTGGTGCAATATGATAATTTGAGAGCCAGCAAAAATACATTGGTCGACGATTTGCAATTGTATACTAATAATGCTTCAGCTCCTCTCGGTCAGCTCCAGAAGCAGTTGGCTTTTGGTGCAGCTACTCAGTTAACAATGTCCAATGGGAATATCATACACCAGCAAGCACAACCATTATCAGCACACACTTCAAAGTGGTTGGCTGAAGAAGCTGATTCTCTTGCAAATAGCTTGAAGGCAGTTAGATTTGTTGATAATGGGCATATGATGGAGCAGGGTGTACAAAAGGATATGGCTTTTACCCATCCTATTATCCGGCCGGCTTCTGTTGAGCCTTATAATGCCAATTCTATCAGTATGTCTTATGGCCTGTCCAAAGCGCCCGAACCTATGGTCCCATCCCAAATCAACATTGTTGCTTCCGCTGGAGCTCTCTCTGAAAGCTTGGCTGTAAAGACATCAGCACCTTTGCAGACTATCATGAGAAAGAGTCCAGTTAGCCGACCTGTAAGGCACCTTGGGCCTCCTCCAGGATTCAGTCATGTTCCTCCAAAGCAGGTAGTTGAACCGATTTCTAGTTCTGGTCCAAGGACCAATATTCTTTCTGTAGCTGATTATAGCCGGCCAGATGGTTATCCGTTTCCCCCATCCACAACAGCATCTGGCCTTAATAATTCCAATAATCTTACCTTGTATGCGACTCAGCAATTCATGCACAACAATGGTTTTGTTGGGACGGGCAGCTTTCCATTTCCTGGGAAGCAGGGTCCTCCAGTTCATGTTCAAGCTGAAAGCATGAAAGGCTGGCAGAACTACCAGGCCCTTGAGCACACAAGGGCACAGGAACAGCAGCTTCAGCAACAGTTCAGGAATGGAAATCAGCAGCCTGCACCTACGCCTGAGCAATATCATGGACAGTCTATGTGGGGTGGTCGTGATATTGTGTGAAAACATTGATATGCCGATGGTAAGAAATGTTTTGAAACTGTTTAAGATGCGTGCTTTGGAAGTAAGTGCTGAATCTTGCTTTATCTAAGCGTGCAAGGTTTTAAGGAAAGTCCCGTGGTGCACAGTGCACCGGTGCCAAGTACAAACTCCAACTTAGAAGCCATGTCAAATTTGAAGTTTTAATTTTTGTTGGAGCAGGTGGCCTAAGCTTTCTGCTTGGACTGGCTACTAAAAGGGTAAGTCATGCACTGATTTCCACTTATTCCCCGATCTATGCCATTACACACATGCACATATTTCTCTAGCTTAGCTTACTCGGATCAAGTCAATTATTAATCATGTTTCAAATATGTTTGTCTTATGCATGTTGTTTTGTCATGTTTCTGTTTTCTGTTTTCTGTGGTGAATTAAGCTAATTCATTCTGCTGCTCGTTTGTAGAGATTCCGCAGGGCTCTTCTTCCGTGGGAAGTCAACTGCGGAGACAATTTGGGTGTGGAAGGTCTAAATCATAAAGACCTGTATCTGGTTACCTGGGTTGGAGATGGCATACTCATTAAAGTCGACTGTCTATGGCTCTATGCATTGAATTGGTTAGATAGATATGGTGCACGGTGTACCTACCTGTTCTAAGGCCTTCATCCCTCAAGATGTTGGAACTCCTGGTGGTACCATCGTTCAGTTGGGCGCGATTCATATCATTCTGAATCAGCTATGTGCCTGAGAACTCTGGAGCTGCAGTAAAGATAATCAGGGATTGAGCTCGGCATCAGGAGTTTTGATGGCAGGATGGTTAGTTATCTTATGAACAGTTAAAATACAGTGGGAGTCGTTTTATCGTTCAAGGGTCTAAAGTATGTGCCAGTGCAATGTCTCTTCCTTTGAGTCAGGTTTTCCGTGACCCACAACAGAGGATTCTGGTGTCGAGCTCACATCGAGCAAATAACTGGAATAAGTCTGTGATATGTTACACAGCATGTGTTGGGTGCAGCGACACCTGGTGTCACACTTTCTGTCTGTCTGACACCCTTCTATAATTGTTGCGACATTTTAATGAATGCATTTGCTATGTTCTGGCCACTTCTGCTTTGTTCTACCGTGCCTCGAAAATCGAGTGCTAGTACTAGATGCAGCCGAGTGATAGTATCTAGTATCTGTTGGAAATAATGAATGAGCCCAAATGTCCAAAGCCCAAATTTTCTAAGTTAAGTGTTAAGGAACGGAGAAATGTGGTGTACCACATTGGTTAGTGGAAGAAAAATTTTCTTGTTTATAAGGAATTTCAAATCTTGACGACCAAATGAGTTGACTACACCACAATTGACTTTTAGTTGACTGCGAGGACGGCGCTTTAGCACCGTCCAAGCGCGGGATCGGACACGAGCTCGAGGCCGGGAGCGGGCTGCGGGTGCATTGAGTTGCACTTGGCACTTCGCACGCTCGCCACGTCACGAAGAGCACGAAGGTTCTGCTGAATCCTTTCCAGAAAGGGAAACCGAAGGGACACGAGTGTCCTGTTGACAGCCAACCAAGGGAGTCCCTGAAGCCTATAAATATGCATGTTCCCCGTTTCATTTCATTCACCCCAGCATTCGATTGCACTTCCTTGCATCGTCTGTCTTCTTCTCTTCTCCCGTTTTACACACTAGTAAAGTGAGTCTGAAAGTTTCGGGTATAAGGGTTCGCCCGAAAGTTTCGAGTTCGTGTGCAACGTTCTTGGAAAGGCCCGATAGTCGTTGTATCTTGGGGACGATTGCCGTAGCCTGTACGCACTGAAATATACGGGGCAATCTTGTCTTACGGAGAAAGTGTCCAACACTTGCCTCGACTATAGCCCGATCCTAATCAAGTACTCGTATCCGTACAAACAACATTATCTACTGATTAAATGATAGATTCTGTCTTCTGAGAAGAAAAAATGATAGAATCTTGTTCGGATTGAGATTGATCTTAATTCGAACTTTGTTCGGGCCACCAAGCTGAAAGTTTAAGCGAGGAAAGCATATTCGATGCCAAAATAGTTTCTCTGACTAGGCTGAGGTGACCTGAGAGTTAGCAACTTCGGATGTGATGTTGGTCTAACTTTTCAACCCACTAAAATATGCATGTAGTACAAAGTATATTGAATTGCATGAGATGAACAGTTAAAAGTAAAATACTTTGAAACGGAAAACCTTACTGCGCAAGGAAATGCCACATAAATAAAATAAATTACACCAATATCTCTTTTTTTTAGGTCAGCTTCAACATGCCTTGCATGCAACCTTTATCAATCTCTTTCACCGAATTTTGCCATTCTTAATTAAGTCATTATACCGTGGCGTCGCCGAAAAATCTGTTCTAGCAGTTGTATGTAGATACCATCTTGATGTATAGTTTATTATATTATATTACTTGGCCTTTATCACAGTTGTTTAACCGAGTTTTAATATTTAAGAGCATAATTATGTTAAATATTTATTAAAAAAATAATATTCAAAAATCTCATCTAACTCAAATTTAGATTAGTCAATTCAATAACAACGAATAATTTATGGTATAACAAATATGATTTTAAAAGAAAGCATTTCGGAAAATCATTACATTTTTTGTCGTTTCATAAAAGTTGTTGAATATCCAGTGTATCTGCAACTGATTATAATAAGATGGATTGGATATTGAAATCTCTCAATTAGTCTCTCTCTGAAATAAAGATGATGATGTTCCACGTTGTTGCTCATAATTAATTATTAGATTGGCGACCCTCGACTCGACCACGAGATGGCAACTAATTATTTCTGACATTTTTATTCGTTTCTCACTAAACTAGCTCCGTGATTTCTCCACGCCATTTCATGGAAATTATTTACTTCCCACGAGAAACAGATCACACATCTTCTTGAGAGAATAGCCATGTGTGTTGACTTCATAGGGTCATGGGAAGTAGCGAGAAATGTAACATTTTTAACATAGAAGTAATTTGTAAGCAAAGAATATACTTAACAATAATTGAACTTTGAATACCTATTAATTCGTATTTGCTTTAGCGTGCAATATTCATCGTAGTGATTTTGTTTGCATTTTGAACATCTAACCACGACGAAGTATTTTTTTTTTCAGTGGTATTTACATCAATTGCGTATTGAGTTCGCTGCCAACATTCTGATTAGATTGACCTTTTTCCTATTCAATATTAATTTTATTGCACGAACAAAGTCTCACTGATTTTCGACTATCGACTTAATACTCGAATACTCTTTTATCACTTTGATGGAGACAGCCAGAAGAGAATTTATTGAAAAGTTATTAAATGAAGGTGGGCAGGTTGGTGTTCCGTATGAATCAAGTGATCAATGTGCGATGACAATGATGGACAAATGGCAATGAATCCCATTTCACCGTCACCTTGCTTTCGGGTCTCCATTAGCTATATATAGTGCGTTACAATTGGACCAGTCTTTTCATAAGAGGAATAAGGATAATTAGTGGATGCCTAGCAAATTAACCCCTCTGTTTTAGATTTCTTATTATCGTAAATTTTAAAAGTTTCACATTAAGCCACATTTCATTTTCAATAGTATCACGGGATTCTCAATCTAGGGTCCCCTTCATACCAACTCATCAATATGCGACATACCAATCTAGGAGTGACAACTAAATTGATAGGCGAATTTAGCGACATATTGACTATATTAGTTAATTATGGAATAATATATAACTTGGACAGACAATTATGGCAATAAAATCAAGGCATTACTGAGTCAAAGTTAAAAAAATAACTATTTAATAAACAATATATTTTATTAAAAAATAGAATCAAAATATTAGTGATAAAAATATATTCAAGTCTTGTTATATTTTTATTTTCTTAAAATGCAGAGCAACTTCACCATCGAAAAATGAGAAATTTGATGGGTTTTGGTTTGAAACACAAATTTGTGATTTTTGTGTATCAAAACTAAATTAACGCAGAGATTTGTGAAGTCTATTTTATATTTTAGTAAATTAAAATAGAACAAATTTTAAATATTATATTTATTAATAATTTTGTGAAAAATATCACATTACTAATTACGAGTGTGATCTATAGTTTATGGGTATAGAAAATTTACTAACCAATATCTTATAGTTTGTGTTGGTTAACAATTTAATTCTATTTTTATTTGGAAATAAAACTATTTGTTTGGAAATAATTATTTAATATTTTGACTCAATACTACCTTAATTTTATTTCTATAATTACCTATCCAAGTCATATGTCATTCCATAGTTCACTATACTAGTCATATATCATTAAGTTGGCCTACTAATTTGTAAGTGATAAGTAGATTATACCAAAACATTAAAGAGACTACCATCTTATTTTTTTCAAATTCAAGATCTCGCAGTTGACTAATTTCATTAAAGAGATGAGTGTTGTACTAGAGGGGTGGTAAAACTTTCCATATCAAAGTTAAATTGCATTATTTGATACCAAACATGAGATAAATGATAAGTTTGACCCATCAATTATAATCCAGTTTACATAGTTATTGTTTCTAACGTTTGCTAGTGAGTTTAGACGATAATAAAACTGAATTCTTTTAGACATATCACAAATTGAACTTGAATTCTGATTGACCAACTCCAATTTTCATTGTACCAACCAAATTTGACAAATGTGAACCGAGATGATCAAAAAGTTGAGCTGAAAAAAAAAATAGGAAAAGGTAAAAATCCTTTTTGAACAATAAATAATATCAGAGAGAGAGAGAGAGAGAGAGAGAGAGAGAGAGAGAGAGAGAGAGAGAGAGAGAGAGAGAAGAAAAGACAAGGCATCACCTGCTTTATATCCAATCCAAACAAACCAGACCCTCTCTGGCTGTGGTCACTATAAAACATAGCCTTGAAATTGTAAAAAGCACAAAACACAATCCAATCCTCATCAATTCTTACACAACACAATTTTTAAACCCACAAAAAAAGAAAATGGCAAAACCAACAACTCATCCTCCATTAAAACACACCATCTTCCTCCTCCTCATCCCAGTACTCCTTCTTCTTCCAGTGTCACCCTCCCATGCAAGCCCCATTAAGACTATCGTGGTCCTGGTCATGGAGAACCGGTCATTCGATCACATGGTGGGCTGGATGAAGAGGCTCAACCCGAATATCAACGGGGTGGACGGGTCCGAGTTTAACCTCTTAAATGCGAGCGACCCGGGTTCCCCTCGGTTCACGTTCGGAAGCCAGGCTCAGTACGTGGACCCGGACCCGGGTCACTCGTTTCAGGCCATCAGGGAGCAGATATTCGGGTCGGATCAGACCTCCACGGACCCTCCCCCGATGAACGGGTTCGCCCAGCAGGCATTCTCGCAGGACCCTTCCACCAACATGTCGAGGGATGTCATGAACGGGTTCGAACCTGACCTGGTTGCTGTCTATAAGACCCTTGTCTCCGAGTTCGCCATATGTGACAGGTAAGTGATCACCAACTTATAGCCTACGTGCACTATTGATAGTTTGCGAGAATCAGTTAGAATTTTCGTATTCAACCCATTAATTTATTTCATAAGTATGAATTAATCTATATGGATCTCTTAATTTAGTTAGTCTTGCATTTATTATCAACTGGTTTAGTTAATTTCTGGGAATTCGAGTTTGCATATACGTTTTATGATTATTTTGGGGATGAGAATGTAAATTGTATTATGATACGCTTCTCTTTTATGATTGTAGCAGTGGGCATGTTAGGTATTTCTTGTGTTTTTTATTTCTGGAAGAACTGTGACAGAAGTGAAAAAAATAGTTTATTTCATTCTATACACAATCGCTTGTAAAAAGTTGAATCTAGTACGTTTGGGTAATCGATCCATTTGTAGCTTTACTAGTATTTTAACTCTAATTATTTGTCGGATTGTCGTTGGAGGATGCCATGTCTGAAGTAGTAAGTGGTTGGATACACTACATCAGTGTTAAAAGTTTTATGTAAAATACGTGCAAATACGATTAATTTGTTTTGTTTGAGAAGTCATATTTAAAATTATTATATCATAATTATTTTTGGAGCAAAGAAAGATATTTAATGCGAGAGGTGTCAGTTGATGACAACTTTGTCCGTTGAAAACCATTAATATTCTTACGGTTAGCATCAATTTGGACTTTTGTTTTTGCGCCGCTCAATCAATTGCACCTCTCCCTTTCGCTTTCAACAACGACACCGCAAAACATTTTCCCTTTAGGGTGGATTTACTCTGACGCAATATTGAAATCTTGTGCTCGTGACAGTGGGGAATAAACAGACTAGACTGGTTACCAATATTTTACTTCAACATTTTTACCACATTTTGACACATCAATTCTTATTTTAAAATATTAATTAAAATCTTTCACTTTCGTCAATCATATTATATTTTGCGGCGTTGGAATAAAAATGCTCAACCCATTTCCAAAACGGCAAAACCTTAATTAGAGTGTGATACTGTAAAACTAATTTAGTATTTCATCAATTAGCTTCTCTAATACAAGATTTTTCGTCTAACTAATAAAATATGTATTTCTATTATTTCGTTGCCTTTACGTTAGCCTTCAGTTAATATATTATTAATTAACAATTTGTTTAATTATGAACCAGGTGGTTTGCCTCGGTGCCATCCTCCACCCAGCCGAACCGGCTGTACGTGCACTCCGGCACGTCGGCGGGGGCCACGAGCAACATCCCGGCGATGCTGGCAAAGGGCTACCCGCAGCGGACCATCTTCGAGAACCTTGACGACGCCGGAATATCCTGGGGAATATACTACCAGAACATCCCTGCGACGCTCTTCTATAGGAACCTCAGGAAGATCAAGTACGTTGGCAACTTCCGGCCGTACGGGCTCCTCTTCAAGGACCACGCCAAGAAGGGGAAGCTGCCTGGCTACGTGGTGGTGGAGCAGCGGTACACTGACATGAAGCTGGCTCCGGCCAACGATGACCACCCTTCTCATGACGTCTACCAAGGCCAGATGTTTGTGAAGGAGGTCAGTTTTTTTCATTCGAGTTTTGTATACGTAAAATTTTTATTATTCATCAAAAGAATATTTCGAGTATGCACAAATCTCTTTTTTATAAGTAAAATTTTACACATTGGCATGGTTGAACCTTGGAACTCCTTGAATTTTATAACTCCTTAAATCACCACGTCAAAAACTTTTGATACCATGTATATAATTGTAATGTTTACATGATTTGATTAAAAATATCCATATCAATAAGGTGCACATTTTTTCCTGATGGTTCTGGAAAGTTTCTCATGTGCTACGAGTGATGATGAAGCACGATGAAAAATACTCGTGTTGGTTTGTGGTGTCAGCCAATCAAATCACGAGATTTAACAATAAATCTCCTAAGCGTTGTTGTGCATTCTTCTATAATGTTGCGCCAATTTTACATTCTTCTATATTCTTTCTTATGAGTTGGATTCTTTTTAAAATTATCACATTGAACCGACTTATCAGGTATACGAGACGCTAAGGGCAAGTCCACAGTGGAACGAGACTCTTCTGGTGATAACGTATGATGAACACGGTGGATTCTACGACCATGTCCCTACACCGGTGACTGGGGTCCCCAGCCCCGATGGGATTGTGGGTCCGGAGCCCTTCAACTTCACGTTCAATAGATTGGGCGTCAGGGTTCCTACCATTTTAATCTCCCCCTGGATTGAGAAGGGCACCGGTAAGTATCCTGTCTTTTTCATCATCATTTTTTTACTTGCTTTGACTCTTTTCTCTGTCATTCTCAATACAAAAATTGCATTGGATCGTTTGAATTTTGGCAATTACAAAAAAAATAAAATTGGTTGCATGTGACATGTTAGCAACGTTAACTTGACATGATTAATTAGCTCATATTGCAAGTAGATCCATTTAATGTAAGTCGTCTAGTATGTTAAAATGTTCGTATCTTTTCAAAATAGTGGTTAAATAATTATTATATTAACTATATGGGTTGAACACTTATAGAAAATGTGACCTATTGAACGATGTATACTTAATAGTTAGATCTTACTGCAAATAGTTTCGAAAGATTTTGTGTGATCTACCTAGAGAACTGTTTATATCTCGTGTAGTTTAGTTTGATTATAATCTAGGTCCAACAACAATCTTTTTAGTGGGTACGAATGGTACAATTAGTCAATAAAAACCCATTTCCTTATTTAAATCTGAAACCAGCCCCATTACTTGTTGGACACATTGATGGAAAAAAATGGCACATAATCCTTGTTTGGTAGGAGAAAGTATAAGTTTACATAGCTTTAAAAAAATGCGGTCTAACAAGTAATTAGATCCGTCAGATCACGAATTGGAGTGAAAATCCTATTGTGTCTGGGCATAAACTTGTTCACTTTATTAATCACCTAAAATTTGGTCGGACCATACGATCAGAACAAATTTCTGCCCAGAAATTTTTGGTTAGCAAGGTTTCTTAATTTTGTGTTTCTCTTTCTGCTAATCGGTTTTGAGAGACACAAAAGTTGAGATGACACTAGAGGAAAGAGCCGAGAGGTGGGTTGGTTGGTTCATATCTGAAAAAATGTAAAAGAGCAAATTGCCCTCAGGTCCCTGTCTTTTGCTAAATCACCATTTTCATCTTTACTGTTTCAAAAAAGAGGATTTCGTCCCCCATCTTTGCTAAATTAACACCCTTAGGTCCCTGGTGCAAGAATCGGAAAATTTCTCCGGCACCCAGAGACCTAAAATGTCTCTTTTGTCCTTGCATTCAAAAGTTAAAAAAAAACACCGCCGTGAGAAGCGAGGAGGAGGGGAAGGATGATAGGAGAAGGAGGATGGAGGAGGAAGAGAGAGGTGGGAGGATAGGTGGAGGAGGAGGACGGAGAAGGAAGATAAGAGGAGGAGGAGAGAGGTGGAAGGAGGAGGGCAGATGAGGTGGAGGAAAGGAGGAAGAGGGGGAAAGAGGAGGACGGAGGAGAGGAGGGGGATTAGAGGATGAGGGAGGAGGAGGGAGGAGGAGGAAGGAGGTGGGTGGAGGATGAGGAAGAAGGAGGAGAAGAGGAAGAAGAGTACTGTTTTTTTTTATTTTTGAATAAGGGCAAAAGAGACATTTTATGTTCCTGGGTGCCGGAGAAATTTTTCGATTCCGGCACTAGGGACATAAGGGTGTTAATTAAGCAAGATACTCCGAATAATTTTTTAAAACTATGCAAATTTGGGTGGAATAATTGTGAAATCCACCTTTTGGTTTACGAATGTGTGAGGAAAGTTTAGATTAGATAACTTGTCCAAAAAAAAAGTTTGGGTTAGATATCGGAGTCAATCATTATCTCAACCACACAATCGAGTTGTTATAAGAGTTAATTTTCCATAATCCTGGTGCAGCTAGTGTGTTTGCAGCCTAATATTCTAAAACAAATATAAGACAATTTGGATGCTGCCAAACTTGTTACCAATCTTCCCCGTACTTTACCTTTACGGCAAGTCATTAACTAAGCAACCTGTATTTTGGCACTTCATTTGACTTGTTAATATTAAATATGAAAATTTAGTTTTTTTTTTATAAGAAACTTAGTTGATGACAAGCAAATTAGTGGAGTTTGATCTTCCAATTTTACATCCGGGCTTATCGTTTGGACTCAAATTCAAATTATCTTTTTTTTTCGAATGATTCAAATTATGAATTGCGTCCGCATTCTTAATTCAGATGATTTGATTTGAATTATGAATTTATTAACGTCCGAATTCATAATTTCACTTTAAATTATCTGAATTATGAATTCGGACACTAATAAAAATCCGAAAATGAAAAACTAATAAATAATGTACTGGTCCCTTCCTGTGCAGTGATCCACGGGCCCAATGGGTCGCCGTTCCCCACATCGGAGTACGAGCATTCGTCCATTCCGGCCACCGTGAAGAAGCTTTACAATCTGCCCAATTTCCTCACTCAAAGGGACCAATGGGCCGGAACTTTTGAAGGCGTGGTCCAGTCCAGAACCCAGCCCAGAACTGATTGCCCAGGTTTGTTCTTGCAAAATTTGATGTCTTGTTTACTACGTTCATGGCATGGCTAACAATTGCTATTTTTGTCTGTCATTCCGTAACAGAACAACTCCCGACTCCGACGAGGATCAGGACTACCGAGCCCAATGAGGACGCGAAGCTCAGTGAGTTCCAGCAGGAACTAGTACAGCTAGCCGCGGTCCTCAAGGGAGACAACATCTTAACGAGTTACCCCGAGAAGATAGGCAAGGACATGACTGTCAAGGAAGGGAATGCGTACATGGAAGACGCTGTGAAACGGTTCCTCCAGGCGGGAACTTACGCCCAGAAAATGGGGGTTGATGGGGACCAAATAGTGCAGATGAGGCCTTCCCTTACGACTAGATCATCATCGGCATCCATCCCGAGCACCAAGAGCAACCCGTAAAGGGATGTATGTCATGCAAGTACAGATAGATACATTGACAGTTTCGGTCATAGCAAGAGAAAGTATACAACCTATATGTGTTATTCAGTAACTGGTGGTGTTGAAAATATGTGGTTTAATCAAGCTTATCAATGCATGATCAAAGCATAGAATAAATGCTCTTTATCCGCAGTAACACACCTCAAAGCATTCCGAGAAAAACATGGCAAGTTCGACGATAAAACGTACGTCGAAAACTAAGTTATAAGTAACAGAGATGCATGACTCGAAAGGTCCAAGATGTTCAACCATTGAGATGAAGCATTAGTTCAAGCTGTAACAGAGGTGTGTAGAATAGAAAAGGGACGAGCCTACCACAAATTGACTAATGGATCATCTCTGGGCCGAGTCATCAAGAAATTCCTATATCTCCCTATCTACACCAGTCTTGTTATCCTGTAAAAATGTGTGAACCAACCTTCCTCGAAGACGCGATTCATACTTCCCACAAAAATTGGACACAAACTACCAATTCATATCCTTGTATTAGCTACCATTTACTTGAGTCCAATTGGGTATGTTGGCAGTCGCCTCATTCACCATCGTTACAAGTCTTACCTGCGGAATATGTATCAGTTAGAGAGAGAGAGAGAGAGAGAGAGAGAGAGAGAGCATACAGTTCACAGATACACCAGGATCGTAGATGCGAGCTTAGACATTCATCTTATATATTGATGAGCTTAACATTCATCTTCCCTGCACAATTACACATCATGACTTTGTATACCACATGTCTAGTTGATTTTGTTTACGATGACCATTGATGGGTTATTTTGATGACAAGAGTGTTCAACCAAACTCAAGAAGAAAACGTGCAGAGAAATGGCCGAAGTAACCTGCCAACAATCCTCTAAAAGTTGCATTTTGGCAACTAATCGCTTAATCAACTAAGATGCCATTAAGTATTAGCTATACAATAGATCAGTATCCTGGCAATCATTAGTTAAAAACCAAAATATAACTGCGCCACCGAGCAGCAGAGGCTTCAACTTCATCTGAACTCGGGCTTATTCTAGGTTATATTATGCCGTTAGCTGTCTGCCAGATTATAATTGAAACAGGTAAGACTTACCACACTTTCAGGAACTCCCGGCGGAGGTAAGGACAGATTCCTTGGAGGAGGGCCAGTCAGATAGGTTCTCTTGTCAAACCGCCATTCTCCAATTTTGCCATATGTCAATTCCCCCTGGATGTGATCAAAACAAATAAAAAACCATCCATAACAAACAAATGAGCAAATTCATCCCATTGAAGCCAAGTACCAGTCCTATCCATTCACCTTTAAGTTATAGTCGCATCCATAAGTGTAGTGAATGATAAAAATCTTCCCAATCTCCAAGTCCCAGGGTGGCTGAATCATGAAGTCTTTCCGAAGTATATGGCGCACACCATGTAAAGCAGATGCCACAGCATACGCATACCTTAACGAACAAATATTATGCAGTACCCGAAGTATTTCAGCAATGTAAATCATTTGAAATAAACCGAAACCATACCAATATAACTACTCACATTTCGAGAACCCAACCAAATGCTTTATCAGTCTCTGGATCATCCTTCATTCTCAACGAGACATTAACCCAAGTTGGTGAAATTTCCTCAAGCATAGACTGAAATCATATTACCCATGTTCAATAGTTGATCAAGTTTCCCGAAAGCATTATAACTTATATTCACTAAAAAGAAAGGATGTCTTGTTGACATGACCAGAAAAATGCATGATTTCTACGACGGTTGGAAGGTCTGAACACCAGATACCTTCTTTATTATAACAGGAGAGTTGCCAATTGGATCAATGTCCGTGACTGGACCATTATCCACTGGATAATACTTTCTGATGACACTTTCATGTTCAGAAGGTTTTATATAGAAAAATGGAAAACCGGCTGGATGATCCCCGTGAGCCAAGTTTGGCAAAGGACGGACAAATACATGGTCAGGCTCTGCCATTAGAATAAACCTGCATTGTTCATGATTGGTCATATATTTCACACAGATTAGAAGAAAAACCAATATAGGAACTAATATGATCCTGACACTCACTCTTCCTCGATCGGTGCCTTTTCTAGCCACTGCACAAAGGCCCATGGTCTATTCAGCACAATATAACCCTGAAAAAAAAGAAAGAAGCAACTGCATGAAGAAAACGTACCACGGTTTTGAGTATTAAACTACGAAGATGCTAATTTGCTATTGGAAGTGATGCATGATCAAGAAGCCAATGTGGCAATCTACCAAGAAATGGAAGTCTGCACAGCAACCAGAATCCTCGTTCTCACCCGATCAAGACCTTCGGGAAGGGGGTCCACGACAAATGTCGGTATCTCATCCATCAGGTTGTCAGCTTTTCCAGAATGTAAGATTCGAGTGAACTTCCCCATGTCTGATCCCGGCATGTCTTTTACCTGCTTATACCAATAATACATAATGCGACATTGCCATTGGCTATAAGGAGCATCGGTTGCTGTAAGGGCAACATGGTATCTCCCACCTTTCTCCTCCGATTTCCTAACATCCTTGGGCATCCCAGTAATGGGATCCACAACCTCTGATAATTTGCTCCAGCTGGGGTTTCTATAGCGCATTAACAATGTCAGCAAGTTATAAGTCGCAAAGCAAGATCCTAGGGCCAGAAGCACCAACAGAACAGGCGAAACTCGCCCCCCACTCTTTTTCGGAATCATCTCGAAGCACCACGACCAGCACTACGAATTCCAGTCGGTCAGAAGATATTACAACTCATAACGAACCCAAATTCACTCTTTCCGATCATCCCAAGTCAACGTCGCCAAAGAATTCTGCTCTCTCCAGTGCGAAAAGACGAAACCACTGATCTACATTGCAATTAAACAGAAAGAAAAAGGCAACCGTAACTCAGCACAAGAACAAGACTCCGAAGAAGCAAACCACAGAAGAGATCAACCACCAGAAATAGGAAAAACGTGCAATCAGACAAAGTTTCAGCACTAAGATAACCCAAAAATCTTCTCTCTTTTTTTTTCACACTTGAAGCAGTTGGTGACACACACAGATCTAAGAGAGGGTGGCCAATAGAAGAAGACACGACACAAACAAGAAAGGGATCAATTCGGATCAAAAGAAGGCGACCCAAGTCAGAGAATTTATACCCAAAAAAAGAGAGATCAAAGTACAAACACCATAAAAGTTAACGACGCATTGCAATATGGACCCAGTGAAGAGGGAAATGGCAGTAACAGAATAAAGGTGGCAACTTTACCCGAGGAGAGAGTGATACAAGGAAGAATGAGGCCTTTGACCAATGAGGGTTTGGGAAGATTCTTCTGGGTTTAGCCTGATTAATTCAAATTCAATTGTCAACGCCCGATTTAAAGAGACAACTGACAAGATACAGAGCAGACAGAGGCTTTTGCTAGTTTTGTCTTTTTCTTTTCTCCCTTTTAATAAATAGTTCGCCCAGTTTCAGGAACCTTTTATTTGGATTCCACCTGTGCGCTATTTGGTCAGCGGGGAAATTTAGTGTGTACCGGTGCTGACGTGGAGGCCTTTCTTTGGTTATCATAGAAAATGAGACCGAAAACATGAACATATGAATTAAAAAAATAAATAAATTTTATGATTAATCAAAATTTTATATATTGGTAAATACGAATTAGTTCAGAACACGGAGAGATTAAAATATTATTAATAATGCTTCGAGTTTGTTAGACCCATATCTACTTGTTGGACAAATGGGCTGTAACTATTGAGCTTGCGTTGCTGGGAAAGATAAGTATGGCCGTCCGTACTATTAGTATTTACTGACCTTTACAAATTTCCAAAACTTTTAGACTTTTTTCTCTTCCTCAATTTCTTCATATATATATATATATATATATATATATATATTCCTTTTCATTTATTTCTCTCACTCCGAACGGCTAACGAGACCATATCATTCCTACTCGGCTTGGAACAATTGTAAACGGTATGAGGCTTCAATGTCATATTACATTGGGTTTCATCCCATGATCCGTTGGGCTCAATTAAGCCCAGTATTCCTTTCTTTTTATGAAGTGCCCAATATTCATCTAGGCCATTGTGAAAAAGGATAAGGTAAACTGCCATGATTGCTGAATGATTGGCTTAAGCGAGAAATATAAAAGATGCACTTTGAAAAGCAGAAAGATTTTGTCGGCAATTGCAAAAGATTCATCAAAACTCATTATGAAACGACCATTCTGGATTCTCTTGAATGGGAGGGTTGAATTGGGTATGGAATTTTTTGTTTTTAACAATGTAGAGTAAAAGATATAGAGGTCTTTTTTAAAAAAAATATTGAAATCAAAGTAAAAAAATTACACAGATCCATATCACAAGAAAATAATGCCATTATTAAAAAAATACCAAAAATGTGTTAACCATTATAACATAGATAATATGTTGATATCACATAAAAAACGTGTTGATATAGCAAAAATAAAATGTCAACGCAATTGTACCACATTCCAAATTGTTCAAAATAATTTATTTCGCTTTGTAATGTTGAATGTATTTACATAATAAAAAATATAAGAAGCACTTTGTCCTTAATCTATTTTTTCATTTAGCTTAATTACACTATCATTTAATTTGAAGCTTGCTTGAAATATTAATGTGTTGCTCAAACTCAATTTGGATATTATCTATTATGGAAGGGAACCTAATGGTAATTTCAAGTTAAATATTATATATATATATATATAAAAGAAAGAAGGAATGAAAAGAAAAGAAATAAAAAAATAAAGAGAGGGAATAGTTGAAACTCTAAAAGGATGGTGCTTATTCGAAGTGTCTCACATCATTTCTGAAATTAGCACATTTTGGATAAAGGTTGTCGTCACTCTTCAGAATACTGATTTTTTTAGTAGAGAGTTACGATTTTCCGGTTCAAGATTTAAGTATTTATAAACATTTGTTTTGTTATGGAATTATGTACTAACTTTAAAACTCTCTTTCCGACTTCTTATTTCTTTGCAAAAAACCATCCTCGAACCCATCACAATTACGATATCTTTTTTTGAAAACTTCATGAGAGTGTAACTCCGAATTTTTGAATTCATAAACTTCGCATTCTGAAAAGTAGATTTATTAAGAACCATTTATACCATAGTAAGAAAAATCAATACATTTAATTAAAGCATAATTTTTAGGTGTACCTACTGATACTTTCTTTAATATTTCATTACCCACATATTTACACAATATGTACGACCCTGTACAAAATACACTCTCGAATAAATAAATATATTACTTATTTTTTTAATTTTAAATTTAATTTATTGGACTTAAACTTTAAACGACTTTGGATTTTCTTCTTTTTCCAAACAAAATTTTTTTTCTATTCGCAAAAAAATGAGATTTGAACTCCTACTTCTTAAAAAGAAGATAAAATCCTTTGTAATCCTCCTCACCAAACGTTGATATATATTTCCTATTTTTGATGAGTCTCTACATTAGATACTTTCGTCGGTCTTTCCCTTTTTGATAGGTTACGGTTAGCCATTAACGAGTATTTTTATTGCATTTCTCTTCTCTCTTTTCTTGTGCCATATAGCTACGTCTCTGGCGTCGCTTCCAAAAGAAGCAGGAATATACTTCCTTGGTAGCTAGCCTCTGATGGGATCGTCAACCCCTAGAAAACCACTGGCCATTCTCGACGTCTGCCGGGTCGGCCCAGCTAGTTCCAACCCGCCCGAGTTCTCGAGCCCGCTCACCTACTTCGACGTCTATTGGCTCAAGTTCCGCCCAGTGGACAGCCTCTTCTTCTACCACCTACCCGACTCGAATTTGGATCACTTCAACTCGGTCATTGTCCCCCAGCTCAAGCGCTCCCTCTCCATCACCCTCACCCACTACTTCCCTCTCGCCGGCCGCGTCATGTGGCCCCATCACGACCCGTTGCCCTCCATCTTCTACAAGTTCCCGGACGATTCCGTTTCGGTGACCGTCGGCGAGTCCGTAGACCCGGGATCCTTCGTGCACCTCGCTGGAAGGAAGCCATACGAGGCGGCCGAGTCACGCAACTACCTACCCGAGCTACACGTGACCGACTCTGAAGCCGACGTTATATCTCTCCAGGTGACTTACTGTATACTTCATAAATGACTGGTTCACTTTAGTGCTTTTTGAATATCACATTTTTACCAATTACCATATCATTTGATGGTCACCGATTTTTTCCACACATTAGTGACACTAGGTTGTTCTAATTTTTTTTATATCACCCAATATAACTAGATATACTAGAATGACTAATAACATATTACAATTACTCTTTCATTGTCTCGTACTAATTATCGTGACCGGCTTTTGAAGAAATCTTATCAATAGTATTTAAATTAAAGGAAGGGAAAATTAGGCTAAGGTCCCTATATTTTGGGGATTCAACCGATTTCGTCCCTAATGTTTAAAAACTACTCTTTTGTTCTCTACTATACAAAATAATCAAACTTTTTAGTCCCTAAAAGTCAACTTAATTAATTTAATGACCATTACACCCTTTGTTTTAAAAAACTAATCAAACCCAAATTCAGTTTAACCAAACCAAATCAATTAGAACCAATCAACTCAATTAAAACCTAAACCAAAACTCGGGTCGAAACTGTTCTGAACCGGAACTCCGCCCCCGCCTCCACCCCTCTTTCCAACTACTTATCATCGACTTCCTCCTCTCCCACTCCCTCATTCTCTGCCGGCTCGTTCTTCCTCGAGAAAGTCGATAAAGTCTCCGACTTGATGGGCAGCAAGTTCATTCTCGCCCACGGGAGGGTCGGGAACATTAAAGGTTCGATCTTTTGGTTCCAAAAGGTTAGGGAGTTGGAGAAAGGTAAGTGCTTGTTCTTCCGACAAGGCCACGAAGGAGTTACAATTACCATTGTACCCTCCTCCTCCGTGGGAGATGACTGTGGCGTTGGGCACGAGCCCTCTTTCCTCCTCCTCTATGCCTCTGGTTGGGGAAGGGCAATTGTCCGAGTCGGAGTCGGTGGGGGAGACGCTGAGGTGGTCGGAGAAAGCGGGGAAGAAGGCGATCGGGGGGCGGTATGTGGTGGCCAGAAAATGCACTGCGGGGAGGAATACGTGTGGTTGTGGTATTGGCTAAAACGAATATTGACTTGCGGATTAGGGTTTCAAAAATACGAGCTCGTCCATGTGGATGAATCTCTCGGTGTCGTTGCTTTTTGTTGTTGCGTTGCGTGTTTTGTTCATTGAGGTGGATGAATCTCCCGGTGTCGTTGCTGGAGCATTTGTCCGAGGATTACGGAATGAAGTCCAAGCTTGGATTCACCGTCAGAAGCAGATGAATTAAAAAGAGCTCCAATTTGTCCTTAATGGCACCTCAATTGCTCCGCTGCTCAAAGATTGCGATAGACCAAATTGGAGATTCCTTTTTCCTTCGTTTCTATAATTGATCATGTAATTATGTAGGCTGATATTGTTTCTAACTGAAACCCGACCACCAAAAAGGTTCATCCTAAAGAAGGAAGAGTAAGAGAAGTGGGGTTTTGGTCTTCGTCGATGTTACGTTGAAGATAGAAAATTCTGACCGGTAATTTTGTTTTGATTTTAATTGATTTGGGTTGGGTTAGAGTGGATTTGGGTTTGGATTGAATTTGTGTTAGATTGGATTTGGTTTGGGTTAATTTTTCAAAAGAAGGGTATAATGGTCATAAAAAAATTATGTTGACTTTTAGAGACTAAAAAGCTCGATTATTTTGCATAGTAGGGATTCAAAGAATAGTTTTTAAACAGTAGGGACTAAATCAGTTGAATCTTCAAAGTACAGGGACTTTAGCCTAATTTTCCCTTAAAACAATTAAGCCTAAATTACAGAATTATAGACAATCTTAAACTTTGTTATCTCTAAACAAAATGTTTGGCCGCTATAGTCATGGAAAAGTCTCTTATAAACATGGTTGTGTTTCTACGATTTCAACTAGATATAATAGAATATTCTTTTTATGAATTGAGCGGGTCTGTTAACCTGGATTAACTCTGATACTCGTTGATTTCATATTTTTGGGTAGGTTGCCCTTTTAGTTAAAACATAATTATTACTTCCTTACATTCAAGACCACTATGTAAGAATGTATAAATTTTCTAATTTTATCGACAGAAACTCTTTAAAACCTTATAATCTGCGCAGGTGACATTATTCCCAGGCCACGGCTTAGCCATTGGCATCTCAGCCCACCACGGCGTCCTTGACGGGACTAGCCTCACCTTGTTCCGCAGGGCGTGGGCCCACATCAACCAGCAACTCCGCTCCGGCTCCCCTACCTTGGAACCATCTCTACCTCCAGAACTAACCCCGTTCCACGACCGGTCAGCCATCCGGGACCCCGACGGGTTAGCCTCGGCGTTGTTGAACGCCTTTGCTATGGGTTCTTCCACTAGAAGCCTAAAGCTGTTTCCAGCGCTTGACTTAGACTCAACCCTAGTTAGGGCAACCTTCGAAGTCTCCCCTGAAGACGTGACAAAGCTAAGGGCATTGGTTTTGTCTAAACTGAATGACAAAACCATGCACTTGTCAACTTTCGTACTCGTTTTTTCTCACGCTGTGGCTTGCCTTGCCAAAGCCAAGGACCCGGGAAGGATTCCTCCGAGGAAGGTGCGATTCGTGTTTGCTGTCGACGCGAGGGCTCGCCTGGACCCACCAATACCCTCTACTTATATAGGCAACTGCCTTGGCAGCGTCAACGCGTTTCTGGAGAGTAATGTCATACAATATGGAGACACGGAGGACGTTTTGGTGGATGTTGCGAGGAGGGCCAGCGAGAGTATTCAAGGGCTTGGCAGCAAAAGTTACTCTGTTTATGAAGCAGTGAAGGGTAGCATCCGGGAAGGCGGGATAGCTAGGGAGTGGGAGGCGAGGGTGGTCGGGGTGGCGGCATCGCCAAGGTTCGAGTTCTACAAACTGGATTTCGGGTGGGGGAGGCCCGTCAAGGTGGAGATCACATCGATAGACAGGGCCGGATCCATCTCCGTGCTGGACAGGAGGGATGGTCCTGGTGGGGTCGAGATCGGCGTGGTTATGACCAAAGCGGAGATGGAGGTGTTTGAGACATTGTTTGTTGGCTTGCTCAAGAAATTGTGAGGATAAATTCTATGTCGTATACTTGGTCCACATCTCAGATTTCGTGATCCGTTCTGAACAAAGGCGGAGATAGTATATTTTTCTATTTTGTAGTGGTACTTTTGATTTCACCCGTCGACGCTACGCATGTATGTTTATTTGAGCTTTGAGGTTGTCCCAAAAATGGCTAAATAATTCCCTAAAGATGGTCAGCTAATATTAGGCCATTTTAATATATTGGTTCGTGTGTTCATTTTAATATATCGGTTCGTATGTTCATTTTAATATATCGGTTCGTATGTTCATGTTCTTAGTGGCCCTTTATCTGATGGTATATCCTTGAGTGGGCGATTGCACATTTTGGTGTAACCCAAAATTACTTCTCAGGTCTCATACCAGGTGCCATAAAAAATTACACTAACTAATTGGTCAGAGTGAGACTCAAAATGAACCAATTTGAGGGAGATGTATCTCAACTATTCGAAGCGCATCCGCTTCTCGAGTACGTGGATTCAGGGGATGACAAATTCCACGGTGATCTCTCTCTAGAATGGGAGAGATTTCATAATCTAAGTTTCTTTGGAATCTCGGGGAATATTATCTCTAGTAGTGTGCCTTTTGAGATTGCAAAAGCAACCAACGTGAAGGAGCTTCAACTATCTTTCAACAATTTTGTTGGAGAGATTCCTGATGAGTTGACGAAGTAGAAGATGAAGTTGATTGATCTGAGGCTCAACAATGTTGAAAATGGTCATCAATCTCCATCTCAATTGACATCATCAAATCTTTAATTAGAGTAAAATCAAGCTCGATTGGAGTAGTAGCAGCTAAAATTTCATGTTTCCTTTTATATATTGGTAAATACGAATTAGTTCAGAGAACGGAGAGATTTAAATATAATATTAATCATGCTTCGAGTTTGTTAGACCCATATCTACTTGTTGGACAACTGGGCTGTAACTATTGAGCTTGCGTTGTTGGGATACGACACAGATAAGTATGGCCGTCCGTACTATTCTTGTCTTGTGGGGATAAAAGGTATTAACTGATCTTTACAAATTTCCAAAACTTTTAGACTTTTTCTAATCCGTAATATAAACATATATCATATATGTATATTCCTTTTCATTTATTTCCCTCACTCCGAACGGCTAACGAGACCATATCATTCCTACTCGGCTTGGAACAATTGTAAGCGGTATGAGGCTTCAATGTCATATTACATTGGGTTTCAGCCCATGATCCGTTGGGCTCAATTAAGCCCAGTATTCCTTTCTTTTGAAGTGCCCAATATTCATCTAGGCCATTGTGAAAAAGGATAAGGTAAACTGCCACGATTGCTGAATGATTGGCTTAAGCGAGAGATATAAAGATGCACTTTAAAAAGCAGAAAGATTTTGTCGGCAATTGCAAAAGATTCATCAAAACTCATTATGAAACGACCATTCTGGATTCTCTTGAATAGGAGGGTTGAATTGTGTATGGAATTTTTTGTTTTTAACAATGTAGAGTAAAAGATATACGGGTCTTTTTTTAAAAAAAATATCAAAAATATTGAGATCAGAGTAAAAACATTTATACAGATAGATATCACAAAAAACAATATCATTTATTGAAAAATATCAAAAATATTTTAACCATTATAACATAGATGATATGTTGATATCACATACAAGATGTGTTGATATAGCAAAAATAAAATGTCAACACAATGGCACCTCATTTCAAATTGTTCAAAATAATTTATTTTGCTTTGTACTGTTGAATGTATTTACATAATAAATAAATATAAGAAGCACTTTGTCCTTAATCTATTTTTTTCATTTAGCTTAATTACATTATCTTTTAATTTGAAGCTTGCTTGAAATATTAATATGTTGCTGAAACTCAATTTGGATATTATCTATTATGGAAGGGAACCTAATGGTGATTTCAAGTTTTATATATATATATATATATATATATATATATATATATATATATAAAAGAAGGAATGAAAAGAAAAAAAAAAGGGAATAGTTGAAACTCTAAAAGGATGGTGTTTTCCTATTTTGATGAGTCTCTACATTAGATATTTTCATCGGTCATTAACGAGTATTTTTATTGCATTTCTCTTTACTCTTTTCTTATGCTATATAGCTACGTCTCTCGCGTCGCTCCCAAAAGAAGCAGGAATATACATACTCCTTGGTAGCTAGCCTCTGATGGGATGGTCAATCTCTAGAAAACCACTAGCCATTCTCGACGTCTGCCGGGTCGGCCCAGCTAGTTCCAACCCGCCCGAGTTCTCGAGCCAGCTCACCTACTTCGACGTCTATTGGCTCAAGTTCCGCCCAGTGGAGCGCCTCTTCTTCTACCACCTAACCGACTCGAATTTGGATCACTTCAACTCGGTCATTGTCTCCGAGCTCAAGCTCTCCCTCTCCATCTCCCTCACTCTCTACTTCCCTCTCGCCGGCCGCGCTCATGTGGCCCTCTCACGACCCGTTGCCCTCAGTCTTCTACAAGTTCCGCGACGACTCCGTTTCGGTGACCGTCGCCGAGTCCGTAGACCCGGGATCCTTCGTGCACCTCGCTGGAAGGAAGCCATACAAGGCGGCCGAGTCACGCAATTACAATTACTCTTTGTATGTCTCGCACTAATTATCGTGACCCGCTTTTGAAGAATTTTTTGATTAATATTTAAATTAAAGTAATTAAGCCTAAATTACATCATTTTAGACAATATTGAACTTTGTTATCTCTAAACAAAATGTTTGGCCGCTATAATCGTGGAAACGTCTCTAACTAACTTGGTTGTATTTCTAGAATGGGACGGGATTCGGTCTTGGACGTCATCTCCAGGACCATACTGGACTTAAAAAAATGGGAACGCATGCGGGTAATGAAGGAAGAGGAGAGAAAGAGGAGTAAATTGTCAACCATTAATTATCGACCATTAAATTACCAACCAAATGTCCTCTAATTATTCAAGTGGTTATGCTAGTATGTTCAAGTAGTTTTGCCAGTATATTCAAGTGGTTTCACCAAGTACATTCAAATGGTTTGACAAAACCACTTGAACATACTGGCAAAACCACTTGAACAGAGTAACAAAACCACTTGAACATACTAGCAAAACCACTTGAACAATTAGAGGACATTTGGTTGGTAATTTAATGGTCGATAATTAATTGTTGGTAATTTACTCCTCTTTCTCTCCCCTTCCTTCATTACCCGCACGCGTGGCAAAACCACTAGAACATATTAGCAAAATCACTTGAACATACTAGCAAACCACTTGAATATACTGGCAAAACTAGTTGAACATACTAGCAAAATCACTTGAACATACTTGACAAAACCACTTGAACACACAAACAAAACCACTCGAACTTTTTTATTTATATAATTGACTGTGATCAATAGGAGAATTAAATTCGTCATTTATTGATCAATAAGAGAATTAAATATTGTCATTTATTTAACCTCCCTTCTAATCTGCGCTCCCTCTTCGTTGCAGCCTGCCTCTTCTTTTATTTTATTTTTTGGTGGAAAATGGTGAGCGCAAAGCACTCATTCATTATAACGACAAAGGATTACAGGAAAATAGAAATACAGAGTCCAACTCTAACAGCTGCAAAATGCTATGCGGAGGACTAGGCAACACTATATAGTCTTCCGATATGTCAAATGCCAAGTTAGCTAATTTATCCGCTACCTTGTTGCACTGACGATTACAAAAGGTGACCTCGACTTGCTCAAACCGGCTGATGAGATCTTTACACTTAGTCACGAGGGTATAGAGAGGATTGGAAGCTTCTATTCCCTCGATTAAGCACTTCACCAATAGCTGTGAATCAGATTCAATAACTAGACGAATTTGCTCTTTTCTATCGATAAGCTGGAGGCCACGCCAAACAGCCCATGCTTCAGAGGTGATCGCATCGCAATGCCCAACGAACTGAATAAAACCACTGCACCAAATACCATTCGCATCCCGTAGCACTCCTCCACCACCTACACGACTTGGATTCCCTTTGGACGATCCATCCGTGTTAAATTTTAACCATCCTTCCGACGGTGGTTCCCAATGTGCATTAATGACTATTCAGAATCTTAAAGTTCCCATCTTGTTAATATTGTTACACCATGCCTCGGCATTCAATCTAGCCTGGGAAAATATGAAACTCCTCCTTTCCCCACAAAAACTGCTCCTACCAAATACCTCCTTATTTCTCCACCTCCAAGCCCACCAGTACCCAATTGCAAAAACTATATTCCATGCCATGGAGGTTCCTATCTCTGCTGTGATTTTTAAGTTTGTAGTCAACCCTTCCTTTAGTTCCAGACTGCAAAATAGGCTCCAGGTGCTAGCTGGAACAAGTGACTTCCACAAAGAACTTATGCTCGGGCAGTCACGGAGCACATGGAGTATTGATTCAACATTATACTTACATAATGTACAGCAGGAATTTACTATAAACTTACGTCGAGATCTTTCCAGGTTGGTCATTATTCTACCCTTGACGCAAGTCCATAAGAATATTTTGATTCTTTCTGGAATTTATAGCTTGCAAATATTCCTCCAATTTCTCCTTTCCTCCTCCGTTGTTTGCAGATCAGCAATGGAGGATAGATAGGCCGACACGTTGAGAAGGTCCCATTCTCAGCTGGCCCCCAAGCTAAAGAGTCGGATATCCCTTCCCTTTTGTCTATAAAAACTCCTTTGATTTTATTCATCCACTCTACAGGAAGAGCTTCTTGTAGAATAGGCCAATTCTAGCCTTGTTGAGGTATACGATAATCACTCACCTTCCAATGGAATTGCTCCTCGGTGACTTGAAAGCCTCTATCAATGAGTGGACCTACCCCTGGGATCCAATCATCCAACCAAAATCTTACTTGTTGGCCATCACCCACTGCCCATTTAGTCTTTGAGCAGATATTATCGGATGCTTTGGTAATACCCACCCAAATCGCTGACTGATTTGAACAGGGCGCAAGGTCAGTTCTTACTTGATCCTTCTTTAAATATTTAGCAGCAAGTAGTTATGCCCTATAGTCCTCCTTTTGGGTTAGGTAGTGCCAAGCCAGCTTCATAAGTAAAGCATCGTTGGCTTTCCTCGCATTTTTGATCCCCAATCCACCATGCTCTCTTGGTCGACAAACTTTGTCCCACTTAACCAGATGCACTTTTCGACAATCCTCTGACTCTCCCCATATGAAATCCCTACTAATTTTGTCCAGTTTATCACAGATACTCCTGGGTAAGTGGATCACCTGCATCGCATAAAAAGGTACTAATGAGAGTACTGCTCGGACAAGAGTAACTCTTCCTACCATAGATAAGTGCCGTGCTTTCCAACCAGCCAACCTAGATTGAGCTTTTTCCACCAAATAATGGAATGTGGACTTTGTCACTTGGGAATGCAGTGCTAGAATCCTAAGGTACTTCCCAAAGTCACACGTGGCTTTATTCCCAAGTTTATCACTTAGATGAGTCCTCCTTTGCTTGGAAACATTTGCTGAGAAGAAAACTCGAGACTTAGCAGCGCTAACTCGTTGACCCAAGACCATGCAGAACTTCTCTAGACCCCTTTTGATAAGTGAAACCTGTTCCAAATTAGCCTCAGAGAAGAGGATAATATCATCCACAAATAAGAGATGGGTGATTTTTGGACCTCTTCTTGTTATTTTGATCGGCTTCCATTCCCCGTTCCTCATTGCAAGAGTAATCCATTGTGCTAACCTTTCCATACAAGCCACAAACAGATATGGGGAGAGAGGATCTCCCTATCGTAAACCTCGTGTTGGCTTAAATTCTTCCAGTATCTCTCCATTCCAGAGTAACCTCATAGTTGCTCCACGAACACATGACATGATGACATTAGTGGTGTTAGACAGAATACCAGCATCAACCAATGTCTCCTCTAAAAAATTCCAATTCAATCGGTCATATGCCTTCTCCAAATCCAGCTTGATTGCCATCCAACCTCTATTGCCTTTTTTGTTCCTCATTGAGTGTAGCACTTCCTGGAAAATAACAATATTGTCAGCAATCTGGCGCCCAGGGACAAAGCTGCCTTGGACTCTCGAAATAAGGTCTGAGAGTTTAGGTTTAAGGCGCTCTACAATGACTTTAGTGAGGAGTTTGAAAGTTGTATTGCAAAGGCTTATAGGGCAGAATTGGAGGATGGTTTCTGGAGAAATGACTTTTGGGATAAGTACCAGCAAGGTTTCATTAATGTTTGGTGGAAGTTGCCCCCCTCAAGGACATGTTTGATGAACTCGAACAAGCTAGTTTTAATCGTGCTCCAACTTTGCTGAAAGAACACAACTTGGAACCCATCGATCCCAGGAGCTTTGATAGGAGACATGCTAAAAAAAGCTCTATGAATTTCCTTCATGCTCACTGGCCTTTCTACTGCTTGTAGTTCTGCCAGTGACCATTCCAGGAATAAGCTGCACGACCAGTCCCTAGTTTGATGATCAGCATCATCTTTATACAAGTTCTTAAAGTAGTTTCCAGCCAGCTCCTCCAGAGTGTTGTTATCTATCAACCAATTGCCATTACCATCCTGAAGAGTGGACACCTTGTTCTTTCTCCTGCGAATAATTGTAGATGTGTGAAAGAAGCGTGTATTGCGATCTCCATTTGACAGCCATTTTCGCGTGATTTTTGTAGCCAAAACAACTCTTCTTGTTGGAGTACGTGTTCTAAATCTTCACGCAACTTCCTATCCAGAGCAAGTAGGCCTTTATTCGGATTTTCATCTAGAGCCTTCTCAAGTCCACAAAGACGTGCATAAAGCCTACGCTTACGCCTTTCAATGTTTCCGAACACATTTTGATTCCATACCTTTAGTTCAGCTGTTAATCCTTGTAACGCTTCCCCAATGTTTTTATTTGAGTCCCATTTTGCTTTAACAACACGGGCAAAACTAGAACGAGTAAGCCATGCAGCTTGGAAACGGAAAGGCCTCCTTCCTCTACAGCCTTGATCCGTTGCTGAGAATTGAATAAGTAGCGGGCTGTGATCTGATTGAAATCTTGCTAATTGTTTAACAGTACCCTCTGGCCACCATAATTGCCATTCTTCATTTCCCAGTGCCCGATCTAACCTTTTTGAGATCCTTTTATCCCCTTCACAAGTTCGCGACCAAGTGTAAGGAGAGCCCGTGAATCTCAGATCGATGAGGCTTGTATTATTTATCTAGTCTTGAAACCTTCTATCGCGAGGACATAGAATCCCTGAGCCTCCTTTCCATTCTGCTAAGCTGATTATTGCATTAAAATCTCCAACAACAATCCACGGAGTAGAATCTGTTGGGGCCAGACCTGCAATGGTCTCCCAGTAATGTTCTTGTCCACTAACTGGTGGGAGCGTATACACCACTGTCATAACAAAGGGTTTCTAATCTGCATAGGTTATTTCAGCATGTATGAATTGATTCCCAGTAAAAATAATCTGAACCAAAGTTTCATGATTCCAAAAAAGCCAAATTTAAAAGCCAAATTCCCCCTCTCCTTCCTACTGCTTCAACTCGATGATAGCTGAGGCCAACCTTCTGGCAAATTCTATTAGCCTGGACACCACTTATTTGGGTTTCTAGTACTGCGGCCACACCAATTCCATGCTCCTTTAACAGGTACTTGAAGGCTCGCACAAAGCCAGGTTTGCGAGCTCCACATACATTCCATATTAAGCTTTTAAGATTCATAACACAATTGAAGTTTTAGGAAGCTAGCCTGTTTATCATCTTTATGCTACTTGCATCTCCTGACAGTCCGGACCCTCAACCACATCAGTTGCACGGTTCTCTATCTGGCCGTCTATCTGGGCCATTTCCAGGGTCACAACACCACATTCCAAGGACTCTGAAAAAGGCATGTCTGAAACATGTTTCTTATCTTTGTTTAGGTTGAGGTTATGGTGGTGGGAACTAGTGGATTGTTTATTGGTGGGAGAGGGCTTAACTGGGGTGTTCATAAGGTTAGGATGGATGGGAGTAGTAGCTGGCAGTTTTTGGTTTGTGTTTACAGGCAGTGTCAGTGAGGTGGAATCATTGGGGGCTGGGGGGACATGTGGCTGCGGGTTAGGATTGGTATTCTCTTTTCGAGGTTTGTAACGGGAAAAGGCTTGGTTGAGCTTGGTTAGGAGGGTGTTGTCTTTGTTTCTAGGTCGTTTGGTGGCCTGGTTTGGAGTGGTGCTTGGCTTAATAGAGGCAAGAGGGGTTCTAGCTGGGTGAGTTTTTATTTGTTTTTGATTTTTGGGAAGGGGTTTGGTAGAGGTCTGCCTACTGGGGCTTTGAAAACATGTGGAACAACTGAGGAAGATCCTGCTACATCTTCAGGGTTAGTTTCCTGAGGAATTAGAGCTTCATATCTGTTTTCCACCAGCTGCTTTGACATAGAAGAAGAAGGTTTGGCAGGTCAGCCTTTCTTAGTAACCAAGCTGCATGGTCCAAGGACATCATGCACTGGGTTGGAAGTGGTTGTGCTTGCTGGGATTGGAGAGCTTTGTCCCAGAGATTTC